>JAMKCH010073301.1:0-47432 GCA_023653785.1 Ophioderma brevispina | reverse complement strand
GTTAATTGGTGATCAGGTCCAGATTGCCAATTGGTTTATGTATGCCCTGACGTCGCATACCACGCCAAAAGTGACTTTGTGTGAATAACATAGGACGTGATTTTATGCAAAACAAATACTTCATCTGGCACTTTGCTATATGATGCTCAAAATACACGTTGATCTATTGACAAACTACACAAAAGAAGATATTGGAAAGATAACATCAAGATTGGCACATGTCTGGATTTGGCACCACCCAGAGGACCGGGGAGGATCGCAGAAGGTGGAGTAAAAATTCTCCAGATGTCATCAGTGCGGCCCGACGACTCATGTTTAGGAGGAATAGCATAGTAATAACTTTCCTACGTCCATTTCAATTTCCCTGATGTGTTCAGCCTTCTGTTCCTCACTGCATGCACCCTGTTGGGCCGGTCCTGTAACCTTTGTATTTTAATATATAGCATGATACAAGACCATTATACTCATGTAATAACGCGAGTTGATTACAGTTACGGCAACCTTAAAGGGGGATGGCCTATTTAAGATATAAAGTTTTTCATTCTTGATAAATTGGTCTTCACTCCAAAACCCCAATCTGTAAAGTTTCGCGCCGATATTTTCAATCGTTTTCACGGTTAGAGCTAAAAACGTGATTTTGTAGCCCATAGAGTACTGTGTAAAATTAATATTGGTCGACAAAATGGGGTACATTTTTCCGTCAGAACTTCCAAACCACACATTCTTGCCCTAAAATTTCAAAGGGTAAATGAGAAAAATAGTATCTTCTTCTGTACTCAAAAATTTTGACCACTGTCCGTAAAACTAGGGCTTCTTGGGACGAGGGCTATTAGCGCTCGCGCCATGGACATTTAATATTAAGCCGACAATTCCTGGATTCTGAACCTCTTCTTATGATCCCTATCTGTTTTGGGTATGTTTATTTTTTAGGTGTAAAATAATCTCTATTCTTCCAATGGCCTAGACTATCATGTGCGATCAAATTGAAGAATTTTCATTATTGTGACTGTGGTCATGCCGCTTTAAAATTCATTTTTAAATTTAATCCTATCAACTCAGATAACATTACTACATAAAAAAAAATGTTATTCCAAAAAATTCGCTTAAAGGGATTCATTTTCATACCTGGCCCATATTCCTTGAATTTGGACATGATGGCTCCTGTTACAGCTTTGTCTAAATCTGCTTAGTCGAATACCAAAAAGGGTGCATTGCCACCAAGTTCCATGGATACACTCTTTAACAGTGGCTGGCTGAGTGCTTAAGTCCCAGCTGAAAGCAAAATAAAAAAGAGGGCATAAGTTACAAGTTATAAATAGCCCTTCCACACCTACTTTGTATCATGTGGTTTAATCTGTAATGAAATGAATTACATGATTTAGATAGGTGTGAGGGTATAATTAATTACGCCAAACGGACACTATCTCTTTGAATCAAACTTGTCCTCCCTGGTAAAATCATCCCCTTGTAATCTGCAACTTTCAATTGGCGAATTAGTCCTTTGCTGACCAAACTGATGGAGGGAGGTGGAAGTGGAATAGCGTGGGGGAGGTGGGTGGCAGGGGATGAAAGGGAGGAATGGGAGGGATTTTTCCTAATCAAAATATCATTTGCATTTTTGTTCTGATTTTTGAGGGATTGGTTGAACACTTAAGCCACTATCATTGATTTGCTAAATCAGAAAATTGAAAAATCATCAGAAAAGCTGATTTTTTTGCAATTATGTTTGCAGCAAGGAATAGGTATCCTAACATACTTAAAATGTCAGATATTAAAATAAAACATTAAAAAAAAAATTAAAAAACAAAATCTGACATTTTAGTCATTACTGTCCTCGAACAGACCTTATTAACTACATGTAATTGTGGAGATTCATATCTTTGAACACTTCTCTTTTCTTCCTTTTTTTCTCTCAATTTTTCAGTTGGGAAAATAAATTTAAGAATTCTACAGACTTATCCTTCACTTTTAAGCTATGTCTCCAAATTTTCAATATTTTTTGACTGCTTTGTAAATCACTTTATATAGTAATCTTTATTTGGGTAAATTTATTGTAAACCAATGTATCTATTACCACAGGCGCGGATCCAGGAGGGGGGCGGAGGGGCACGCGCCCCGGCATTCTGCAAATTCTTGCAAAATCAGCCCTTTTGGCTATTTTAGACCAGTTACAGCCTTTCAGCCCTCGGGTAATTTTGACATTTTTTCAAATCCTGAATCGCCATTGTAAAAACACCCAAAACTTACTTCCCACCTGAAATTTTTGTCTGTCAAATTTAAACGATAACATCGCTTTAATACTTATGGGAGCTTATTTGGAAGCGGTGCTTTAATTCCGCTTATTTTGACACCTCATTTGGACGATCGATGAAGTCTTGTTGAAGTTTATGCTCACTTGACCAAACACCCCACCCCAAAAATTTAAAAGTGGCAGTAAGCCCGTATAGAGAAAGAGAATTAGTCATGCACAGAAGAAGAGATTGAACTGATTTCAATCTGTAACAGTATGAAATTGTCAGTAGGATTTACTGCAACTTTGAAATCCTGGGTGTGTTCGTCAAGTTGGCCAAACTTCCACACACTTCATCGATCGCCACAAATGAGGTGTCAAAATATGCAATAATATACACCGATACTAAGACTAATTCCCTCACTACACATGTGCATTACAAGAAGTATTTTTCTTAATAGGCACTTGATACTTTGAAAGGCAGAACATGTTAAATGTTGTGGCTACTGATCCACGTTTTACCACAGCCTGGGTCAGTGGGGGTACCGAGGCAGTCGATCCATAGGGGGCAAATTTCCAAGTCCAGAGAGGGCAAAATTTGTAGTCTTCCGATGATTTTCTCCAATTAAGCCTGAATTTGACCGAAATTTGACGTCAGACGCAAAATTGCCGAATTTACTTTAATTCTACCCAATTCTAGGCTGGAAATTCCTCCAAAAGAGGGATGAAATGGCATATTTTGGTCCATATCGTCCCCTTTTTTTTTGAGCCGAGGGGGCAACTTTCCCCTTATAGGGTGAAATAGCCACTATGTATTTAGTCGACTGTCAGTAGCAATATTATACAGTCATCTCTCCCCCGAAGTTACCTTGCCTGTTGCTGTTATCCAGTGAAAGATATCTTGGTCACTAGAGGGCTCTCACCATCACCTTGCCGCGACAGCTGCAGTGTTTGGCACGAGAACAAGTCACATGTTAATGACGCCAGTGGCACTCCTGCTTCATTCAGCTATCTGTAATGATATAGGAATAATTGAATTAATAAAGCTCCAATATATTTGGTATGCCATTCTAAGAATCTTACATGATAAGAAACTCATTTCTAGTCCTTTCTTTCGGCCAAAATTAAAACATTTAGTTTTGATTTTGAACAGGCAATTTCACTTTTTAATGAAATAGCTTGTATCAGAGATTTTGTATATTACTGCAACCTATCAAAATTAGTTTCATAATCTTTAGAGAATGTTCCTTTTAAGATCAAAATTAGATATGGATCAATCATTATGCCAATATCACCAATATAATGATGACTTGAACACAAATTTACTTTAAAACAAAAATAAATTTGAGTTCACATTTTTGTCTATTATGGCAAATCATCTACTGGTCCTCAAGGGTCTCTATTTTGTTGCATGCTTATGAAGGCACTATCAGTGATTTTGCTTCAACCAGAAAAAAATTCATCAAAAATCATAATTTTTTGCATGTTTGTACCAGAGTTAGTTCCTACATACCTCAGAACTTATAGTACCAAAAGCACCTACTAGTGACAAAATTTGGATATTTTAGTTGTTACTGTCCGTACTGACAATTACTACAACACAATAATTCAATGGAGATTTTTATCTTTGAAACTGCTGTTTTCTTCCTTTTCTATCTGTTTTTCGCTTGGATAAAAAACTATGAGAATCTGCATACTTATCCTTCAGTTTTAGCTATTCCTGCAAATTTAAAATATTTGACTCTTTTGGGTGATCAACCTGATAAGCCTTAACTTACCGTATTGTTCCTAATTAATGCCCTGGGGGTGCATTTTTCAAAAGGGAGGGCGTTTATTACAGTCAAACTGGAAAGTCAAAATCCTGCAAAATTCACTTACATGCATGCTATTTTGCTGATTCCATACTACAATGATCGAGCCGGGGGCCTGTTTTTCGCACCTCCCGCGGTCAAAGTTAAAACTATTAACTATTACAACTGTTCACACCAGCGATTATGGTACGGATTACCACAGTCCCGGCCATTAAATCATGTGATTTGTTAACTTAACTATTTTCTTGAATGTTTTATCGCAAAATCAAGGGGGGGGCGTTTATAAGAAAAAAAGGGGCGTTTATTAGGAACACCGTAGGTTCCCTTAAAATCACAATTAGATACATAGAAAGTCATTATCCAAAACCAAAACTCAAGCAGTATATGATGACTTGTAATTTAACAGAAATTTTACTTTTAATGAAAAAGATTGGAGGCACAGTTGATTGTCTATTAGTCCCAATCTTCAAAAGCCCTTACATGTCTTTTGGGATGAATAACTAATTAATTTAGCTCACGTTTACTTTGTCGTTTGGAAATTTAATCATTATAAAGTTTTAAAACTACAGAGTTTTGTCAATTAATGGCTTGCATGCTCAGTATGTTAAGAGAATATGCCATACCTACATTCTACCAGGGATGAAAGTTTCAGGCTATAGCTGGATAAGGCCTTAGTACTCAAAGATTTCCGCATTTGATGTTATTCAGCCCATTTTGAGGCTTGTAGCCTAAATCACACACTTTTTCAGGCCGTAGGCTTTTCTCTATCAGGGCCCGGCCCTATGTACATCCCTGATTGTCACTAACTTGTCGTTTTGTTAAGGTCATTGAATTAGACCAACCCAATTTGGAAGGGCTTCAGAATTTTTCATAACCTTGGAACCAAAAATCTAAATTACACCAAACAAATTTTGTCAAAGATGAGATTATGGACAATGGGATCCTATTCAAAATAGATTACAATCATTGCAATAATTCTCTAGGAAAAGCCACTCACTTAAAAATCCGCAACTTCTTCTGACACACACGGCATTTGTAATGCACAAGAATAATGATTAAATTCACACAATTATTGTATAGTGTAACGGGAACCTGGGCAAGTCGCCCACCAAACCATGTAGCCCCATGCCAACTCGCCCCCACTGCAAAAAAGTCGCCCCCAAACAAAGTCGCCCCCATGCCAAGTCGCCCCTGTAAACCAAGTCGCCCCCAAACAAAGTCGCCCCCATGCCAAGTCGCCCCACACCCAACCCAAGTCGCCCCCAACTCACACCAAGTCGCTCCCAACTCACACCAAGTCGCCCCGGCCAGGATTTTTCATGCACTACCTCACCATAAGCCAACTCAAGATGTGTATTTGTATTTCAATGTGGGTAAGTTTAAGGAATAGGCGGGTGATTTCCGCGGAAAGATTATCGGATGTATTTAATTAGGTTGTCGCTGCTGCAGGCTGGATCAGGGTGAGTTCATAAGTTGCACAAGTAGGAGTTTGAAAATCAAAAAGTATTACGGAGTTAGTTTGCACTGCAACCCATATACGAGCAATCAGGCGCATTCCTTTATCGAATGAAGTTTTCGTTAGGATGCTCTATTTTAGGATGAGAGAGTACACCCATATAAAAACGTTCATCACGGTATAGGTTCCTTTTGCTAATAGCAAATGGTGCCGGTGCAATATTGGCATGATGATGAATATTATTTTAAAAAAAATCATGTTCAAGTGGAGTTTATTTCGTTCACTACTTTAATATTATATAAAATATAAACACCATAGAATTCTTAAAACTGTTGGTATTGGAATTACATTTTTATAGGCTAGCCGGGCCAGTGTTGTCAGTAGAACTAATGGAAAATAAACCAGCTAAAAAACCGGATGTGCCAATCGATAGGCCTATATAATCAAACTGAATGCAACCCAATTTGCAATCCAATAATAATGGAGTGTGACAACTTGTTGGACGCATGCTCGCGAGAAATTAAATGATTGGTTATGTCAGGAAGTATTAATTTCCTGGTTATGCAGATTAAAACATTAATTCTGGGGCAAATTTCTTTTAGGAATACTTTGATAAATTGGGTTTACTTACTATAAAAACTGTAAATATGAAATAATCAATATGTTGTTACAAATGTTATGTTGAACTACAATGGACCTAATCAAAGTAAAACCTGTTTCTTTGACTTGAGCTTATTGGTTTGCGTAATTTTTCTATTTTTTAATGAGCATAAATAGTTAGAAATAGATTGATTGGAACTTATATATCTTAATTATGAACAAAAAAGCAGGTGGTTCCCCCAAGCTCTATCAGAGGAATTAACAAATGTGCTTTCCAGAGCAATTGTTTATTTTTTTGGTCAAGATAAGCGGAAATTGATTCCTACAATATTCATGAATCGAGTTAGGTCTCTTACTGATTAGAAGCATAATATTTTCAGCAAATTCATTTTGATAACTTGGAATCTTAATTCAAAGCAAACTTGTTATTAACGTGTGGCGGTTTGAAAATTTTTACCTTCTGAAAAAAATTGTACCAAAAATGCGATGGACAGAATTGACAACCATTGTTCTTATCTTCTTCAATTTAGAAGCACACTTTTAGAATTTTTGTTCTATGGTATTTAATATTTAACGAATAACAAACAAAAGTAACAATTGAAGTCATTAATTGCGTGTTAATTGTAAGCTATATGTCGCAAATTCCATCGTCGGCGGCTAAGAAGGGCATTCATTTTTTTACCACCGTGGATTGTATTTCTGTTTCAACTTTCAGCTCTTTTCCGCCTCAACACTCGGAATGCTTGTGCCTTTTTTTCGTAGCTAACGTCCCGACATCTTCAGCGGTGATAAGAATTGGTAAAGGTTCAGAGTGAATTTAGAGTTTTCACAAAAAGTAACTTTCCTCTGCCCCCCCAAAAGAAGTCTGGCGCAGCCACTGATTATGAAAAAATTTTGTAGTGCCGTTTTTATATATAAAATAATCTTAAATTCGTAGAGGATACCTCCTTCCCCCCCCCTGCGGAAATTTAACCATTGTACAGTTGGTATTTCACTTCAAAATGGAGTGGAAACTCACTGGTAACCATTACCCGGAAACTTGTCTCTGCATTCCTACGTAGGGACGAACAGGTTATCCCTCAAATGGGACCAATATTAAAGAGGCTGGACTACAAGGGCCGGTATGTCAATCATGGATGTTTTAATGGGGGACTGTTGGAAGCTGTCAATACAATAATTGATCTAATAAACAGGGTCTGAGCTCGCCTCGCAAACTGCATTCACAACCAATAAGACAAAATGGGAGGTTCAAAGTTTCCAAAACATGGGTCTGTTTTCAGTTTTTATAAAGTTGAAACACGGCCATTTTAGGACTACTAACAGAACAGGGTACGCTTCCAAAAAGAATTACTTCCAAAAGATTAAAATAATGTTTACCGGGACGATTTTAAAATGAAATATTTGGGTTACGAACAGCGCAGTATATGGGGGTTATGGGATTTGTTCATATGGGCCTATCGGCCTATGAGTGTGTTGTTTGTATTATGGCTAAATGTATAGGAGTCTTTTTTTGTTTAATTTTATTAAAAACATTTTATTTCATCATATATCATCACACAAAATCATTTCTCTTTTTGGAACCGTGGTAGTCCTGAAAAGCACTGGTTGGATGGTTCTTGGAATGACATATCAGGAGTTGCGGGCCTTTGTGTTCAAGATAATAGGTTAATTGGTCGTCCCTACCAAAGTTGTTCCCTCCGAAGGAAGTGGATTCGATCGACGGCCTGACCTGGTGATGGATCATTCAAGTAATTACATTTTTGTATAAATAAAGAGAGAACATACTGAAAAATAACTCCATGTTTAAACAAAGTCGCCCCCAAACTAAAACGGATGGTAAGCGCTTAAACACGCGTCACAAATTCAAACTTGCAAGGAATGAAAAGGAGGATTGATTGACGGAGTTGTCGAATAAGACCATCATCAATCCATTGACATCGGGTTCAGTAAAGTCGCCGCCTCTTAGTCAGCGAGAACGTTCATGTTTGGCTGCCACATTGATTGACGTCATCTTACAACTTAAAGATTTCAGAAATAATTTATTGTGTCTAACACAACGATTATAAAGATGACATGCGCATTCTCCACAAACGGACGTAACCAAAATTGAGGTGCCCAAAAGTTATTATAATGAGCATACGCATTCATTATCATAGTTTGGGCAACACCATATTGGTTTACGTATCGTCGTAATTGGAAAGCCGTATAAATATTTATGAGACACACGAGTATTTTACATCGCCACACTAAGCGAGTGAAAACCAATAACAACCGAGGCCACATGCTATCAACTCAGACTTCAAATATCTCTTTTCCTAAGCAAAGTAATAGGGGTCATGGGAAGACTTTTTGTGCCATTAGGATTGCAGGACGATTTTTAGATGCATGGTTTTTTCATAGCGATTGGTTTTGCATTAATTATGAAGAAAAATCGGCCGATCAGACAAATGGAACATGGGAAATGCAACACTGATAACATAACGCGTGACGCACCAATTTATAGGTGCTTGTGCTTGTGCAGTAACCGCGACGACGCGGTTGTTGCCGCAAACAAGAAGGATGGCGCGAGGGGTGTGAGAGAAATCGGTTACCGTTGCTGGCCTATTCAATAACATGGCGTTTCCCTCTTGGTTTTCTATTTCTAGCTCCTATGGTCTAACAAACTACTCTAAGTACTTCATCGTAGGTTGATTGTGTTATCCACTAGGGTCCATTTGTTATTATAGAGCAGCTATTTTGAGATATGTTGATTTTACTCACGAGTGGAGGGGTGCCATGCCCGCGAATGCTTTTTGCAAAGAGTGTATTACTTTGATATTGTCTAATACCAGTCCCATTACTCAATTGGTCATTGGCGCACTCCGATCCCTTGGACTATCATTCCCCCCTTTTCCTTTCTATTGTTAAATCTTCATAGCCTTTGAAATCCATAGGGTTGACATACGATATATCATTTATGCCGCAGCGACGCCGCCGGCGCCATATGGATTTATCAAAATGCCAAGGATGCCCAGGTGGCTACCGGCAAATTCTTATTCTACACACCCAATTATCATTTTTCAGAAAAAAAATTGTGTATATACTCAAATTAACGGTCACAGGCATAAATGGACAATATCTCTTCGACTATCTGTTTAATTCAATGGAAAAAGAAAGAAAAAATCGAAAACGGAAACCATACCACATGGCGACTTTTAAAAGAAAATGTTAACAGCATAAACATACAAGTTAACTCGCTGCACCATGCAGGCGACTCAAGTCGCTAAAAGATTAATATTATCAAATTGATTTTTTATAAACAGAAAAATTATTAGGTTCATGATATTCAGAAGCATCTTCAAAATGCACTTACCAGGCATAGTCTTTGATGGTGTTTTTTTGGTTGATGGTTGTGAAGCCCTCTTAAAAGCCACTGATTATACATGTTATAAAATATATACAGAATCGTACAGGGCAGTTGGAAGTGTATAAGGTATGGAGCAAAAAAGTAGTAAATTACTCATTTACATTGTTGATGTAAATTGATTGTTGATAATGTATTTCTTCGATCCTAAGTAAAACCAATCAATTAAGTTAATAATTCAAAAAGTTATAACAAGAAGACAATTTGTTCTTCAAAAAGAACACAAAAAAAAAAAACGCTAATTAGTTATCTGATTTTCACTTCAAATTTTTGATTAGATAGTAAAAAAAACATCGATCCATTTTAATTCGCAAATATAGGTTCCCAGTTAGTTTAAAACCATTTTTTCATCTAATTTCGTATCTCGGGACGTTGTTTCGTCCCAAAGAAAACGGAAAATGGGCGTTTTTGAAACAATTTGTCTTGGTCCATTATTTAACATTTGTCATGAATAAACTTATTCTTGAACATTTCCTCAAGATCAATTTAATTGTCGTGTCCATGGACAATCATCTGAATGTACAAAGCAATGTTCGTCTTCTGGTCATTTAATTTCACATTAAGCTACAGTATATTTCGTCTCGTGTGGTGTATGCATAGTCAATGGCAAAGAGTTAGGCCTATAACATCAGAAAAAAATAAAAAACTTAAAAAAAGCAAAAAATAAAAACATTTCTTTCTTTCACCTAATTTTTTCTTTGTTCTTCATCATTTTTTCCTTTCTTTAACCTCCTCTTTACTTTTCTACATCTCATTTTTCTTTCTTTACTTTCAAATGCATTTTTTAAAATTTCTTTATTCTTTTTGATTTTCTTATCTTTTCTTTCTTCGTTGTGCTCGGTATATAAAGTAAAAGTCAGAAAAATTAACAATTTTGCTGATGTTTCAGGCTACCTTTTAGTCATGGACTATACATACAGCACACGAGACGAATATACTGACCTTAAAGTGAAATTATTTTAAATTTGGAAACCACCCAAAGGACGAAATGCTGTGTACATTCAGATGATGGGCCATGGAGAAGACAAACTTAAGTTTGATCCTTGACGACAATGTTGTGAAAATAAAGTTCTCATTTTATTGCATCAAATGTTGACTATAATGGACCCACAAAGAAGCAAATTGTTTTAAACAAATGCCAATTCCGTTTTCTTCGACGAAAAACCAACTTAACGAGATATGAAAAATAATGGAAATGTTTTAAACAGACCTGGGTGATAAAACCTATATTATTGTGAAAGAAAAATAATTAATTAAATTTTCTATGTGTCTAGGTTTCTCCGTTAAGGTAGCGTATTATTGTGGTAAAAGTATTTGTTCATAAGCAGGGATCCGAGTTCGATTCCCAATGAGGTAGGGCCTATTATATATTAAAATGTTACTTACTGATGGAATCCGAACATGCAGCTATTAGGTAGAAAGATCTAATCAAAATGTTTTGTCCTAAAGAATCAATTTTCTGTTTTGTCAGGTTTTTTAGTAATCAACAATGCAAAATCCAAAAATGCTAATTACCTATTTTAATAATGATTTGTTGCCTTAGCAAACGCGTTTAGACCTTAGTTACGGATATTTTGAAAAACGTACAGAAACAAAAAAATGGAAACACTTTGTTCTATACAGGGACCAGGGAATCGGGGCAATACAACCTGGTTTACAAGGGGTTAGGAAAGTAATGTAAAGGCTGCAAAAACACTGGTGATGTTAATTAAGTATCCGAAAAACTATTTTTGCCTATTTCTAGTTTCTATTTTTGGACCAAAGTGTCAATTTGTGACACAATACTCTCCAGTTTTGTTTCTTACAAAAGAAAATGCATTGCAGAGTTGTTCATTGATGATACTGTTGTACTGATCGTTTTTTATTTAAAAGTCTACCACGATTGGAGTTATTAGCATTAAACATAGTAAATGAACTGTAAATGCTGTTAATTTTCATATTTACTTTTTGAATATTAATCAGAAACCTTTTATAAATTAGAAAACAATTTAAAATAATGTCAGTACAAGGAACCTTGTGTATTAATTACATAAAAATACAAAGTTTTATGTTGATAGGTAGTACACTTGGACAAGAGAACGCATCAAAATTTCTTCAAAATTGCAACCATATTGGCGGCCCTATTGGATCATCTCATTGAATAAAATATTCAGAAAAGTGTTGGATTTGCACAAATTCCACATATACCATAATTATTATGTAGAAAGACTATTGAAAAATTTAAATAAGACTTTCGTTTGATTAGGATATTTGCTACCTTAGATGAAAAAATATAAGATGTACAAGTACCTCAACAACATTCTTTTCTTTTCCCCTCTTTCCCCCACAAACATTAAACATTAGAGTTCAGCAACTTGATTAATAATTGGACTAACTTGAAGAATTTCTTTGTGTTACTACTAAATAAGCGCAATAAAGAAGTGTGATTTGAGTAAATGTAGAAAATATATTAGAGTTGATAGTGTTATTCAAACATTGTTGAGGTATCCAATTAAAATACATGATAGTAGTAAATTAAAAGCGTCCCCCGTATGGATACACCGTGGCCTGATCAGCTTACCACAGCTCAAAATCCTAACACCTAAAAACCTTACCCACAGACTGGCCACAAACGAAACAAAAAGATTACCTTGAAATACTAAAAATTAATTGCAAAACGGGTTACACTAATTTTGAGTCGGAAATGACAATCATTATTTGAGTGTGGTTTTGCAGACATACGAAATGAATGATGTAATGAAAATGTCTTCTTTAAATCCGAACTTGTAAAATACAAACCGTAAAAAAATCTTAACCAAGCAGAACATCAATGTTTATTAGCAAGGCTTTGTGCTTTAGTTGTTAGAAAACGACTTTTTTTTTTGGACAAACAGTCCTTAAGTCGATTTTATTCTAGAATGTTATGATACGAAGGTAGGTTAACGATTCATCCACTCTTATTTTAAAGTATTTTGACACTGGCATGACATTTCCATTGAAACAAAATATCCAAGTACACATTTATTCAATTATTTCAAAAAAGAAAAGAAAAAAGAGGACGTTCCCTCGTTAAAATGGATATGCTTGAAGTAAAGAAGTTTTTCTTAACCTAAAACCTGGTTTCTTTTTGAGGTGAAAATCTGACTAGATTAGTTGCCCAACCACCAGGTTGTCATGAAAGCACTCGGGAAAAAAAATATAAACATCGTAAGTTTTGAAACTGTATGATGTCCCAAATCGGCCAGCATTGTCGTGCACGGCAGAACAGTCCCTCTTTAAAAAATGTGGTTTATTTTTATTCTAATTCAGTGTGAATTGAGATAGGTTTTCCCGGTCAATTTGGTAGTTTTATCAACAACAAAAAAGATTGGTAATTTCGCAACGTTTGGGTCTTTTGTCCAAATCCTAAGTACAATTTGTCTTTTGAGCGCTTATTCCATATGTATCGACCCTATAAAATTGTTCAATGCCGAAATGCTGATGAAGGAATTAGATTTCCCTGTATACAGAGTATATGATTAATGCGAATCGCGGCAGACTTTAAAAGAACAATTTTCTGTTCTTTTTATCAATTGAAATAGAAACAGTGAGTCGTTAACGCGAATCAATTGAAATCGAATAAGCACGTAAATTGCAAAATTGAACGGGAAACCTATTGGCGAGCATGCATGATAAATTTTCCAAAATCTATTTAAAAATGGGGTGCACTTTTGTGAAATGTCCTCGTGTCTCTTAAAGATTATTCTCCTTTCTTGCTTAAAGGGGAAATGGACGCAGGCAGGGTCATTAGTATTTGACTTTCATTTTTGAAAATAGTTTGCGACATACCAATTTCCATAAAAACAAAAAAATCTTCGGTAGGGTCAATTATATTTCAACTCTTTTTGTAAAACACATCCTACCGGGCAATATGTCTACATATCTCGCCATATAAACATATTTATGTTGTGATTTGTTGCTACAAATTCGATTTATGGTGACATATTTTCTTAATAAAAAAACTGAGGGTTTTCTGATATAAAAGTTGCTGATTTGTGCACTGATCAATGCTTTTCTATCAATAATATCGCTATCGAAAAATTAAGCTGAGAAATGTTGTTTTGATACAGAAGGTGAAATATTCTAATTTCGATTGGGAAGGAAAATACGAAATTCAGCCCATTTGTAGCCCAAATACAACGTAAGAAACGTTGTGAGTTCATCTTATTAAGATATTAAAGAAGGGAAAAAGATATTCAAGTTAGACCTTACATCCTTTGAAATATCTAATTGTGAGAAGGTGGTATTAGCTGTACATTTTCTTGCACACAATCTACACGGTTCTGATTTTCTCTCCTTTGTCAGTTTCAAGTTCCATCAATACTTCTAAAAATTTGTTTGTTTTGGTTCCAACACCACAATTCCAATGCGATTACGGAATATATTCAATACTACACTCCACACACGTACGTCTGTGTTTCGTGTTGTCCCCGTTATCGTCATGTAAAGTGAACCGATTTAACAAATAATTTTTGTAAGGCCTGCGATTGAAGACTTTACTAAAAGATGAGTCTCCATGAGAACTGAATGTGTCTGATCCGTTTAATTGAATTTTCTCTGCAAATAATTACAAATTATTCTGTAAATAAAATAAAATAAACATTTACAAATATAGGGCCAATACAAATATGAAAAAGTTCATGGGCTGGGTGTCCGATATGATTCCAAAACTGGGAAACAAATATAAGATATGAGACAACATAATTTTGCACAGGGATACACAATCGATCATCGTGGAATCGTTCGCATTTATCATAAGAGTCAAGATTCAAGACGGTTTTATTTCAACATCATACCATACAAACCAAAGTTGAACATAAGAATTGTATAATACAGTAGAAATGTAGCATTAGATATTATGATCAAAATAAGGAAAATAATGAAGTTGAGGTTGGGTTGAGTACAAAAGTAAGGGAAATGTTTGCTTACTATAATACAACTCATTAGTTAGAATAATAGAAAAAATAAAAATAAATATACAATAATAGATAAATATGGATACATATTGCAACATGTGACAGGCCAAAGTAAATTATACAAAAAACTACGAATGTGAGGAAAAACAACAATTGTAAAAATATAATCAAACTTGTGGCAAGAGTATTTGTTTGTGTTTTGTTGTTTTATTTTCATTCTTACACTGGGTCCCTATTCAGAGGAAAACTTAAAGCCTGCCTCAGAGATTTCCCGGGGAAGGCACCCTCAATTTTCAAACAAATGTGTTTTTGCATATACATAATGCTTGCCATATAATAATCACTGTGTGAATAGCATAAGCTCAAATCGTAAGTCCTTTGATATAAAAACCGCAACTGTGTTTAAAATCCGTGGATCCGAAATTTTGTTATAAACAGTATCTAGGCACTTATACTGTACATAAAATGTGTACTTGCATGAAAACGACTAAGTCCGGTATTCGCTCTAACTTTGGAATTGCGCCATTTAGGTGAGTAATCTTTAGTTCTAGTTGACTATTTTTGATTCGCCACACAAAAAATATTATATGTTTCGAAATCTTCGAGTCAGAGTAAGTATCCTCTGGTTTCTATGGCCCAGCAAAGGCCAGAGGAGTAATAAATTGAAGGTGATGGAAAATGCATGGGAGAAACACTCGAGAAAGCTTTATATGGCTCCACCTGAAACAAGGACGACACAAAAGAGAACAACTATCAATATCATCCATGTAATAAAGTTTTCGAAAACTTAACCTCGAATAACTATTTGAGTAATCAAAAACATTAGGCTATCTCAAGAGTAAACCTTCAGTCCAAACGGGTGGAATTTCCGTGGAATCCTTCAGTCAAATGGGGGAATTTCCAATGTTCCTCATTGTGATGAGAAAAACGCTTTGTGAAAAGATCATGTTACTCTATAATGCTTTAAGGGCTTCCATGTTCCGATTATGTCTATGTATCTATTGTGTTATCTACTTATAGGAGAGCATTGGCACTTGCACATATGCCCCATCAATACCGTGGGAAACAAAACTGGGGTTTTGATGGTAGAAGCAATAATGCATATACAAAAAGCATATTCAATAATGTGCTTAATATCGCTGGTGAAACCATAAATTACGGGCGTTTTTTTATTTATATCGTGGGAATGAAATGGATTTAAGGGCCCAAATTTCAGGACGACCAAGAGAAAAACACCGGCCTTTCATATCAAAAATCGATACTACTTCCGGGTACACGCACCTTTAACCCTAACCAGGACCGGGTTGTTTTGCCGGCCGACGGACCAAAAATGAAACGAAAGGCAATCTATTTTTATTTTTAACGGCCAGATGCAACGAGAGCCAAAGTTGCGTTTCATTGCATGTGCGGGCCGCGTTTTCCGGCACAGGAATAAGGAATAAGTGTATGCGTTCAAAAGTCAATAACGGACCAGACTGCAACGAAAACATCGCGCCATTTCCCGAAAGACGGCCCCAATTGCAACGAAAAACATCGCATCATTTCCCGGAGACGCCAGATGCAACGAAAAACATCGCGCATTTTCCGAAAGACGCTCCCAGATGCAACGAGAAACATCTTTTTTGCACGTGAAAATGCATTAAAAACAGGGGTAATTAAATAAATAAATAAATAAAAACACGCGTACTGCACACTGATCTGCATGAAATTTGTAGCTTATAGTTCGCCCGTCGGGAAGTGGCGATATTACGCTAACATAGTCGTGCGTGGCGCTATTATGCACGTCATGCTCGGTTACGTCATGAAATACGTTTTGCATATTAACCCTAATTAGCTTATCGAAAATGGTGGCGCTATCACCATCGTAGTACCTCGAAACTTGCTCTGATGAGGCATTTGTTTACAGGGTCACCGCCTGATTGAAAAGCAGTGCGCCCTTCTGCGGGCAACCGTCCGAAATGCAGTTAAAAGCATCGCTCATTTCCATGTCAATAACGGCCAGAGATGCAACGAAAAACAGAGCGTCATTTTTACCGGAAGACGCCCAAGATGCAACGAAAAACAGTAGCATCATTTTCCGGGAAAACGGCGGAAGATGCAACGAAAAACACGCGTCATTTTCCTGGTAAGGACGGCCCAGAGGCAATGAGAGCCAATGAGAGTCATTTGCGCAACAAACAATATGTTGACGCCCAGATGCAACGAAAGCATTTTCCGACCGGTACCACGTTTTGTTGACTTCAATTTCCTATCGGCGGTTAGTGGTTTATATTGATTCTGCAGTCCTTACCGTTCCTTTTATTCATCTCTCTCTCCCTTCTCTCTGAACATATCTTGTGACCGACTGGATATAAAGACTATACTCTGGAAACTATTATAAAAGTCGAAAAGTCTCCGGAGAGCATCGAGAATGCAAAAATGACAGTTTCCATGGAAATATTTCAGAACTGCCCCAAAGTGATGCTAGGACATGTCGATGAGCCATCAAAGAGTAATTAAATGAGATAAAAACGCTTAGACAAACCAGTGGGCATAATATTCATTGTTTAAGTTGTCAGAGCCTAAACCTAGGCCTACCCGACATCATAGCTGGGTAACATTCGATAAGTGCTCTGAAAGGAAGCCACACTTAAAATATCGCATTCATTACAAATATTCCGATATGAAGTTTTAGGCTGTGATGCGGTTATTTGAGTTTTCTTTTGAAATATATACTTGAATCTTAAATGGACTGAAATTGACTTTACACTATAGGGCTTTGTAAATGGCTGATGTGTATGTAATCCTTAAAATATGACACAACTTACAAAGTAAATCTTTTGCAAGCGACTACATTGAATCGAAAGCACCACATAGTTGCTAGTATATGACTCGTAAATTCATTATAGCCTAAGTTACTGAATTTGCATTTTTGTATTTCAATATTTTATAATTTTAAAAACAACCAAATTTTGTATGAAATGAACAAATAAATGTGATTGATAATTTGTACGTGGGGGTCCGCCGCAATGCCAAGGATCATAAAAATACCAGAAAAGGTAAAATCTCCATAAAAAGATTCCAAAAGTGGACCAATGTCAGAACTAGAATACCTAAATTATATTTTGGTAAAGGAAATAAGTTGAATATGCAATATCATAAATCGTAAGAAATGAACACCTTTGTAACCAACTATTGTCGCATTTCGTTTTCTATGTCCGGATGAAAACACCCGTACTTGCAACAATTTTCGCTTTCTTTTTAAAGGCTT
Organism: Ophioderma brevispina; assembly: GCA_023653785.1. Classification (NCBI taxonomy): domain Eukaryota; kingdom Metazoa; phylum Echinodermata; class Ophiuroidea; order Amphilepidida; family Ophiodermatidae; genus Ophioderma; species Ophioderma brevispina. The sequence goes on along the minus strand of JAMKCH010073301.1, from coordinate 29,748 downwards.
TACGTTTAACATATAGGCATATGAGTTAAGCTGAGAAATATTTGAGCAAATGCTCGTCTCAACTTGTAAGATGTATTTTGGCCCATAAAGTTGAATTTTTTCGCAGTTTCCATGGAAAGAATGTTGGTTACTACTGTCTTGGACTATGATTCGTAAATATTTCTTCACTGTCAAAAATAAGATTTATGGTTGCTTAAAATAAATAATTTAATCTTGGGATGTTTGGACAAATAAAAACTAAATTAGATAAAGGTATTTGATTATTTTGCAAGAGACCCGGTTAAAGAAGTGATTTATTTTTGACAAAAGGCGTGTAATTTTCCAACGATCATCATAAATATTGTTTGGTCGTCATTTTCCGCTCATCAAAATTATTGCGTTCCCTAATTAGGAAACTCAATTATTAATTTAGATTTTTATGTAAATATGTTTTTGATCATCCCTCATATGTGGTGTGAGTTTTTATTAAACAAGAATCACTCTGCCCGAAAAAAAATGTTGAGTCAATGCACGTTATGAATTAGAAAAGACGGGTCTGATCAATCCGGTGCGACAGTAAAATCGCGAAATCGGTGTACAAAATACATCGCCTTGAGGTTTAGCAGCGGACACAGGCCCTCAGAAATTTAAGTTTTTGAGTATTATACACAGGAACTCCGACCATGGGAGTTTTAAATATATTAAATAAAACAAAAAATCTGATTTGACTTTCCATTCTCAGTTTTGAGGTGAACACACATTGTCTGATTTTGGTATAGTTTATACGAAGTATACACAGAAACTTCGATATTGGAGTGTTTAAAATATAATTTTTGTAAATAAAAATATTGTTTAAACCATACACAGACCCCGGATCCGAGTTTGCAGTGGGAAACAGACCCTTATTTTTAGTTTGCTTGGCGTATTATAGCGCGAAAACTTGACATTATGCGTTTTTATAAAAATCTTTTTTGTTTATAATTAGGAGAACCCCAATATCGGATATTTGTGGTGGACACGACCTTTGATTTTGGAGTTTTGCGTATTTAATTGAGCACATTTGATATAGGTTTGTAAACTAGAAATAACAAGAAAATAGTGACTCATGGTAATGTGTATGTCCATCATTCGGATACAGAACGTTTCGTTTTAGGTGGTAGTCCACTTAGCTCTTCCGGTCGAATTAGAACCAAGTATCAAATTTACTAGCTGGCAAAGCCACAAACACAGCAGGAAACCATACAGTGTCTTTAAGGAGACATGCCCATACATACGGCAATGTGCTATTGTAAGTCTATATTAAACACAATAAATAAGGATTGAACGTGGATGGGAGTCCGTATCAAGGAGAACACAACAGACTCTAGGAACTGTTCCAGACAAGATGCTTCCCTTGTCTTTTTATGTGTTTTCTACCCTATAGAATTTCTAGAAAACGTTCACTTCGTGTTATTTAAAGTTGACATAAGATCCGGCTGGTACTCTGTGTGCTGAGAAAGCTCTTATGGCACGCCATTGTGTGCTATCTTCCATACTTTTGATGGGACCCAGATGCACAGTGCTAGGGAAGCCCAGTTTGTTTTTAAATAAAAAAAAATATTTCAAATAAAAATTATCTAAACAAATATGGCGAACCACAAATCGGGAGTTTTTGTTCGGTGTGGAGGAACAGCACTCTGATTTGGAGTTGAACGTTTTCGATATTATACGCAGAAGAAACCTAATATTAGAGTTTTAAATACAAAAAAAACTGGTATAAAATATGGAGAAACCCGAAATCGTGATGTTTTGCGCGTGGACACAGATTTCCTGCTTTCTTTGTAGTTTTTGCGTATTATACGAGCTCAGAAAACACTACGATATTTGAGTTTTTAAATCCTATAATAAAAACATTAAACATAACCCCGAAATGCAGTTTTTGCGGTGCGCGTCGCAGAACCTCCATTACATTTTGTAACGCCATACCTCCACATATTCGATTATAGGAGACAGACGGTGTAATGTTTTTTTGTCAAATGGCTGTTGGGGGGGACTGTTGTGTGCTGGGGGGAGTGGTTGTAATAGTGGGGGCGCCTTGGGGTGGTGGGGCGACTCTGGCATGGAGGCGACTGGTTGGGGGAGACTGCGTTTACTGTGGGGCGACTTGGCAAGGGGGAGGGAACTTGGTTTCACTGTGGGGGCGATGTTGGCGTGGGGGGCGAAGTGGTTTGGGGGCCGACTTGACTTGTATCCGTGTAAAGGTATTCCTTTTTAAATAGTTTAATAGAAAAAACTGATTAAGATCTCAGTAGTTAAGCGCAAAATTGCAATCAGAGCGAGCTATGTCAATATCTGGCTCAGCAGAAAGTCAAGGCGACTGATCAGACAGTGGAGCTACACAAATCACAGCAATATTGCTATGTGAAGTTGAATGCTTTGAGCGCTCACAAAACCAGCTTAACCGCCAAAGTCTGGTCCAAAGCCCAGAGACCTCAGAACACACTAATCTAGACAAAGAGATACTGCATAAGGTGAATTTTCCCTACTAAGTCACCTTCACAGAGGGCGATATATCAGGAGTGCTTATCTTAAAACGGACAAAACTAGGCTCTGGCGGTGACAGCGCTGGTGTTCTACCAATGAACTATTCCTCCTGTTCAATCCAAGCTCTTCATTATCTTGGTGAGCATCATCCATAATATGAATGACTTACATTTTGCCAAATCAGTAAAACTGATTCACAACACGCCTTTACAAAAGAAGAATTATCAAGAGAAATATTCAATGATTTTTCTTGATAATAACACCAGATGAAGGCAATCACATGCAAGATTACAGCTTAAAAATAATTTTAAGACTTCAAATAAATTTCTTTTGAAGTTATTCACTCTCTGTGTTTGGGGACACACGGTACAATGGTGTACAACTCACCACAGCCAGTGCTAGAGCTGACAATGGAGTATCTTCAGCGGGTTTGATGACTGTTGTACAGCCGGCAGCTAGTGCTGCCCCAACCTTCCTTGTGATCATGGCACTGGGAAAATTCCACTGCAAAAAGATGCAACAAAATGCTATAATAAGATAGCCATCATACATGTAACAGCATATGTTACCAGAGGGCCAAATGATTCAGGAGACCAGTGGCGGATTTAAGAGTCAGCAGTGTCAGCAGCTGCTGACAGGGCCCCCATAAAATATTACTCTCAGGGCCCCTTCAGACACTCCCCCAGTTGCACTAAAGTGCGACATTGCGTCACTTTATGACCCAAAAGGGCCCCCACTTTAAGCTGCTGACAGGGCCCTTTTCCTTAAATCCGCCACCCAAAAGGGCCCCCACTTTAAGCTGCTGACAGGACCCTTTTCCTTAAATCCGCCACTGCAGGAGACACATGACCCTGGTGCATAAGGGTACTCTGTCCTTACTGGATATTCCAAAGGTACATGTTTACTCCTATGCTACCAAATTGAACAAAAAATAATTGAGATTATTTGTCAAAACCAGTGAAAACTTACTGTTTTGTCGACAGTTTCGCTGAATGATCACTCAGCTTCCTCAGGACTGATGTATTGATCCATCTGCAGTAGAGCGGGAAATTTGACCTAAAGTGGCCTTGCAATTTAGCAGTGGATCATATACATGACTTAAAGAGACATGAGGAGATTTCCAGGAAGAAGCGCCCCCAATTTTTCTCGAACCCCGGTTTTTTACATATTTGGAATGCTTACCAATGCATTAGATCACACCTGAAGTGGATAAGCCGAATACGCCGTCTTTATGTAATAAGATGATGATTTAGTAGTTTCTGTCGTGCATGACAGAAAGTTAAAGCATGGTTTTCTATGGGAACGATTATGATAGCAGGCAAGTTCAAAACAAGGTTTGCGGTTTTCTTTTGCACCTGTTTGTCCAATAAACCTTCGAAACGGTCTCGGTAGGTGGTCTACAACTGATCCAGTGAAATTTGAGAGAAATTCGTATCCTAAAAAAATCTCCTCCTGTCACTTTAAGTTGTAAGTGCCCTCGTCTCGGTTCATGACTTGATCCCCTCTCCTCCTGATCCAGATTGATTTGGTATCAGACTTAAAGAACACAAAGTGGAAGCCGAAAAAGTAGGTCAACAGAAATACACCAGAGCTAGAAGAAAAGAATCTCAATCTGAACTTAATAAATCGGCGATCACAGATCACGTGGCTAGGGCGAATCATGTGGTAGATTGGGATAATGCATCAGTTTTGGAGAGAGAAGGGGATCGCAAAGCTTGATGGATCATTAAGGGAATCAATCTGGATCTGGAGGAGAGGGGATCAAGTCATGAACCGAGACGAGGGCACTTACAACTTAAGTCACATAAATGATCCACTGCTAAATTGCAAGACCACAGGAGAAGAGAAAAAGTTGACCTTAGGTCAAATTTCAACTCTACTGCACAGGGGTCAAAAGTTGTTCTTTCCTCAGGAGCAACATGCAATGTTCACATAGATACTTACAAGACATTCAACCATTCATCGGAGCGGCGCTCCCAGCTCCCGCATTTTTTGCACCCCTGCTACTGCAGATGGATCAATACATCAGTCCCGAGGAAGCTGAGTGATCATTCAGCGAAACTGTCGACAAAACAGTTAAGTTTTCACTGGTTTTGACAAATAATCCCAATAATAATCATTAATATCAAACATGATGAACCTCTTCAAGCAAAAAATAATTGAATTATGGTCAAAAATTAAATTTTGACAATTTGGCAGGCATTTTGGATTTTTGTACGGGGCACCCTGGTTTTCGCACTTCTTTTGTTTTTTCTTCAAAAATGGGATCAGTGTCATTAATGCCATAAATTTATCCTGTATTCGGAATGATCTGAAACTATGACCCTCTATAGCCCACCTCTATTTTCAATTTCACGGCATTTCTGTAGCCAATTACAAGGTAAGAAATCTATTAGGGATCTTATCTATATGAAATCAGTACATATGACACAATATATATGGCTGTATGTCATGAACTGGGTACACTAAAATGGGGGATCTGTTACACTCCAACTTTTTTTTTCAGTTTAATTCCATTTGATTCTTAAACTATTTACTCTGTTCAAAGAATTTGATGTCTATTTATTGCTAGAAGCCTGCTCTTTAAGATAAAACAATTTTCAGCCCTATTGGATTAGTATTACGAGAGTTACCGGTTCGAAACCTTTTTTTTTTTTTTCCAGCTAGGTAACGGGGGATACGGAGGGGCGCGGTGGGGGGGGGGAGCGGCGGGGGGGAGCCATAGACATTACACACAAATCGGGTGAAAATGGGTCGCGTATAAATTTAAATAAGTAGAGAAGTGAAACCCTTGTGGGGCTCAAATTGCACATACATTGTCCTGAATGATAGATCTAAACGCATGATACAAACTAATCTTCCATTAATGTAATGTAATTAAGTAGTAAATTAGATGTTAATGAGGTACAAATTTTGATCACTTTTTGGGGAATGTTCGGCTGTTATGTGCTAAAGTATATCCCAAACAGAGGTAAGAAACTGGGATTAACTGATTACAAATATCGTTATAATTCTCTCTTTAATCACACATTGGTAACCCTTATATAAAAGGTAATAGCCTATGAGCATCATATTTAATTTCAGACCAACGTCATCTTCAACCAAAATTGTGGCATTTGGGTGCGACCTGTATGGAGTCACTGAGTGGAGACATTTTATGAGTATGTCTGTCACAAAGAAAGGTTGGTATACAGTAGAGATAAACTAAAGCACTGATTGAAATTTTGGGTTAATAGGAATCGAGATGATTCATGAAAAACAATACCCACGTGTACTTGTGGGTTCAAGACCTGAAGGAACATCAGTGACTCAATAGCCGCCGATCCGTGTTGTATTTTTGCATTTTCAGTATGAAGTTTTGTAAATGTAAAATGTTTAGTAGCAATGGGAATACAAATTTCAGATTAGTAAAAAGTAAGAAATGGCCCCCTGTACACTGTCTAAGTTACATATAGGTTTGTCATCTTTGTTCAAATGGTAAAATAGCAGGGCAACTGTAAATATGGCCTATGCCTTTATAATACATGGATCACCCTGTCTAATATTTTAAAAACCATGGATCACCCTGTATACGTACTATTGATCATAACTTTGGATAGAAACCATATCGTATGTATTTCTCTTGAAGAACTATAGGATTAGTACTTGATAAGAAGAATAATCTCAAATGACCTTTTTGGTCAAAAAATATAAGTGAATTTGGACACCTGTGTTCAACATGGAGAGGGCCTTCAAAATCCACATCTGTTGTGACCTGACATTTTTGGGAAAAAAATTGACCAAGGTATATTAAATGACAAAATAGTAATTTTTTCTATGTACACCCTATAGGAATTTTACCCACCCTGAGATTGTCTCTCTTTTTTGGCCATATCTGACATCCTTGTAGTATAAGCTTTCCAAAAATGTAGACTTATAGACAGTTACATGTAAGAAATAAAAGTTGGTGTGCTGAGAGTAATACCTATTGGTGCCTTTTGTCATTTTTCAGGGTAACCTTTTTTGTAGCCAAGTTCATGACCATATGGCCACATTGGGATGCCACAAATTTCTTGTTGCACCGTTAATGCCCATGATTATACTAACACAGGTTCTCAATAGGCGCCCGCTGGCCAAATCCGGCCCGCCCTAACCATTGAATTTGGCCCTCAGACTTGCCTCTAAACATAAATGGAAACATAAGAAATTCAGGACCTTGGCATCAAGTAGGGAATTTCCAAACATTTTGTCATTCTTCTGGCCTTCACTAATATTATTGAGAACCCCTGTTACTAAGGCATTGCAAGCGCGTATAATTTGTTATGGACATCACTTCCTTAACTGATTGGAAGGAAAGTATCTAATTGATAACTCGCCAGCATGCTCAAGCAATGTCACACAAGCACAGTTGACTTAAAGTCAACTCATCGCTCCGATGCCTTACAGTGATATGACGCTGGAAGTGATTGACACAAATGCTATGGAGTTTTATCAAGTAGCACTTTTACAGTTGAAGCTGCGATGGCTAGTATAATCATGACCTTTATATTAAATAATTACAGGTAATTTAAAACTATCAATGATCAACTTAACTTACTGGTGTAATCAGAGCAGCCACACCTACAGGTTGTTTAATAGTAACGGCTCGTTTCCCAGTCATGGGTGGTGCTACATCACCATACGTTCTCTTAGCTTCCTCACCAAACCACTCGTAGAAAGATGCCGCATAAGCAATCTCTCCTTTTGCTTCTGCCAATGGCTTGCCCTGCAATTGCAAATTTGTTGTATGTATATGGTGGGGTTCAAAATATGTTGTTCCCAAATGCAAAACAATTTTGGGAAGAAAACATTCAATATCGGGCTGCAGTTTTATAGAACAAGCTTCCTCTGTGTAAATTTTGACTTATTTAAAAATGAACTTACTTCATAGTCATTTTCTCAGAGAATCATTTGCACTTTTTATTTTTCTATGTATGTACATGTAATAGGTTATTTCAAATGATACTATACAGGGTGAATAAAACAATTGTGCATGAGAAAAACACAAAATTAATGAAGGTGGGGGAAACAAGGTCAAACCCCATTGAATGCAATGGACGTTGACATTCTGTTCCCCCTACATCGGAAACTAAGCATTTAAGACAGTCAAAACTATTTCTTATTTGAATCTATGAACTTCACCATAATTTGCACCATTTTTTATCCAAATCAGAGTAACTTTAAAATTTGACCCCAGTACAACTGAAATTGACCCTTTTTATTGATTTTTGCTTCTTTTAGCCTATAACTCTGAAACTTTAAGCCGTAGATATTACAAACTATACCTTTTCTGAATCGAATGGGTAGCAGTGTCGTAAATTTCTTTTTGACATTGGGGGGATGAGGTTGATGAAAATTTATGAATGAAACAGGGTTTGCTGAGAAGATCCATTACTAGCACATGTGTGTGTGAACTGTGACGCATGCTAAAAATTTTGCCCTTTAGAAGCTAAAATCATTAAATGAAATTGTAATTAGAACAAAATGCGCATGAAGCATGCAGAAATTTGCCATTTTTAAACTACTATGGTAAAATATGTTTTTGGTCAACAATATATGAACGGGCATCAACATGGAGGGGGATGATCGTATTAAAAATCCCCCTCAGCAAAATATCGGGGGATATATATCCCCCATCACCCCGGGATTTACGCCTATGATGGGTAGACAAATAATGTGGTATACTTTTCAACACGATTGGATCAATTTAGGGGTCATTAGAGGTCAATTTGTGTATATCACATACAAAGCTTGGGCCAGTGGTTCCACTAAGTTTGATTGTAATCAGTCTCTCTCGGGGCTGCCAGCTGTGACATTTTTTTTGTCACAGCCAGCCGTAATGAATGCCTAGGTGATGTAGGTGGCGCTGTTACACACGAGGTCACGCTTCCAGCAATACTTTGCCATCTTGCAACAGGATGGTCATGTTTACAAGCGGCGCTGTTACACACAAGGTCACGCTTCTGGCAATACCTTCCCAACATACAGCAGGAAGGTCGTGTTTACAAGCTGTCAAACAGTTTCCCCTTCGAACGAATGATTCATGCTCAACATTTGGTCAACATTTTGCTGAATATTCACAAGATGGGGCCAGAAAATGACAACAGGCTGATCAATCGATGTGCAGGATATTTATTTAGCCCGCATTTTGATGAAAATTATTGTCACCGTCAGCCGTAATAATTCAGCTGACAATACACGTGTCACCGCTCACCGTAACATTTGTCAAAGTGCGACCACACCATGCACACTAAGTAAGTTTTGGTAAAATACCCCATTCTTGATAAAACACCCTATCCTTGAAAAATACCTTTAATCGAAAGTTCAAATATCAAATTAATAATATATCGAAATTTGCTTTCTGAAATAGACTTCTACAGTGAGATTTTGACCCATATACTGGCGCTACTTTTCACATGATTTTCAGTGGAAATTCGCCATTGGACACCCTGAACATTTGCCGGAAGCCTTTGAACTAAGCCAGAAGTATGTATCGGCTATATACCAATAATGAGATTTTAAGATTCATTACGGCTGACCGTGACAAATTTTGTCATGGCTGGCAGTGCCGAGAGACTGGTAATTGGCCCAATTTGCAAAAAAGAGGGCCACACATACTCCCTATGTGTCAATCTGCTTGCAGCAGATGACACAAGGATGTGACAGCAAAAGTGGATCCCCTAGAGAATTGAGCATCTCTTCAGCATGAGAGGAAAATATGCATATTTCCCGGGAAGATAGTCACATTTCCTATATATTTCCCTCCAATTTTTATATATTTCTTGTCTGAAAAGTCAGAATTTCCCTCCAAATGGTCAAATTTCCCAGGAAGGAGCTTCGTAGATTCCCCACTTTTTCTCACCATGCCCATCAGATCTGACCCCAAATTTATGTCATTAATTATTTCTTACCTATACCTACCTGTTCTGCAGTCATCAGTTTCCCCAGATCTTCCTGGTTTTCCATCATCAGTTCATACATGCATTTTAGTATATGACTTCTTTTCTGGAAATAAAATTTATGCAAAATTTGAAATTAAGAAATGGTCACTAAGGGCTTCTCACCCCAAACACAACTAAACCGAAACAGTCCATTATTCCGAAGGGTTTTTATTCCAAAGGACTGTTATTTTGAATTTAGAACTAAGTGCATTAATCCGAAGGGCTGGCTGTTATTCCGAATTTAGCAATAGGTGCATTATTCCAAAGGACCGTTATTCCGAATTTAGCCATTGGTGCGTTATTCCGAATTAAGCAGTAAGATCTTTAATCTGAAGGACCGTTTTTCCGAAGGATCACTTTCCGAAAGACTACTATTCCGAAGGACATTTATTCTGAATTTTATATTTGTAGAGGCACAGACAGAAACTACAGTGGATAGTTACATTATTTAATTCTATAGATGGGAGCAGAATTCAATGTTATCTTCAGTAGAAAGCAACAAACTTCAATATTATTTTTAGCAGATAGCCACAGAATTTAATGATATCATCAGTAGATATCAGAATTCAATGTTACTTCAGTAGACAGGTAGATAACAAGTTTATTTTTGGCATAACAATAGTATACTCTTCAGTGTTTATATCTACAGTAGATAGGAACAAAATCCAATGGTAATTATGGTACACGTATCTTCAATACATACATGTACACAATTATTAAACATAATTCTCCTCTAGATACAAAAAAAATTGATCTTATCAATCACAGATAGCAGAAGAACTCAATGCTATCTTCAGGAGATGGCAACAGGACCCAATAGCAGAAATCAATGCTATCTTCAGCAGAAAGCTACTGAATTCAGCGGTCTGTGCAGTAGATAGCAGCAGAACTCAATGTCATCTTTGGTAGATAGCAATTTGACTTTATCTACAGTAGATAGCTGCACAAGTCAATGCTACCAACTGTAAGTAGCAGCCGAATTCAGTCTGAGTTAATTAGTTAGCTAATGCACACTAAGTGGCACAAAAAGGTTTGCACTTTTTTGTTTAAATTTCTCAAAAGTGGATGGACATTGATTCTTTTGATTAACTACAATATCTATGATATTACATAAAAGTAGCATGCAAAATATTCTTTTTTTGGAAGACTTATTAAATTGTGAAATGTATTGCTATTGGGCTATTCCATGTCAACACTCGAGATGTGCACCGCAGCATGTCATGGATTTTTTTCTTTTTTGGTGTGATGGTAGATATTGATGAGAAATGAAAATCCTGAAATTTTGAGCTTCATACCCCCTTTCGTTTTCCTGCAGGAGCATTCATAAATTTAGGGGGGTCACCATCAAAAATGCTGTGCAATGCGAAAGACAATTTTGAGAAAAAAAAAAAAAAAAAAAACACAGATAGCAGAAGAACTCAATGCTATCTTCAGGAGATGGCAACAGGACCCAATAGCAGAAATCAATGCTATCTTCAGCAGAAAGCTACTGAATTCAGCGGTCTGTGCAGTAGATAGCAGCAGAACTCAATGTCATCTTTGGTAGATAGCAATTTGACTTTATCTACAGTAGATAGCTGCACAAGTCAATGCTACCAACTGTAAGTAGCAGCCGAAAGTAGCATGCAAAATATTCTTTTTTTGGAAGACTTATTAAATTGTGAAATGTATTGCTATTGGGCTATTCCATGTCAACACTCGAGATGTGCACCGCAGCATGTCATGGATTTTTTTCTTTTTTGGTGTGATGGTAGATATTGATGAGAAATGAAAATCCTGAAATTTTGAGCTTCATACCCCCTTTCGTTTTCCTGCAGGAGCATTCATAAATTTAGGGGGGTCACCATCAAAAATGCTGTGCAATGCGAAAGACAATTTTGAGAGGGCCATAAACTTTTAATGGAACCCTCCCCAACTTTGAAAATCACTATCTGGGGAATTCTTTTGGTGTAGAATTCAAATCTGGTATAAAAAATGTGATAGCTCCTTTACTTTTAAAGTTATTTGGGTGTAAAAATACAATATCTTTCATCCAGGACCAAGTTTGGGGGGTCAGAACTCCATAAGTAACAATATTTTTATTGTTGATTTTCTTGTTAATCTGAGTCACACTGCAGGACTTTCTACCAGTACAATAATAACTACATTAGGTAAGTAATAAGTGAGTTACAGCCTATTGAAAAATCCTAATTTGGAATTTTGACATATATTGGCCCCCCTGAAAATCAATGTTGACATACGACATCACCTCTCTACTTCAGATATGTTGAAGATACATCATCAAAGAACTATTCTTGAAAGAACCAGCTTGGTGTTTTGATGTCACAAGACACTTTTGCCCCCATAGAATGTATATGGTGATATACACTGTGCATGTACAATGACCTCTGGGTCACATATACCTTTGTGTGGTAACTTTGAGTGTGTATTTTGTTGTGAAAAAATAAAGACACCAAGCTAGTTCTTTCAAGGAAAGTTGTTTAATGATATATCTTCAACATATCTGAAGTAGAGGGGTAGTGTCGAATGTCAGCATTGGTTTTCAGGGGGGTCAAAATGTGTCAAAAAAGTACAATTGCCATTTTCAAAGGGCTGTACCTCACTTATTACTTTTCTAATGTGTTCATAATTGTACTGGTTTAAAGTTCTACTATGTAACTCTGATTGACCAAAAGATGGACAGTAAAAACATTTTCTTACTTTTGGAGCTATGACCCCCCCAGACTTGGCCCCGAATGAACAAAGGCGCATATTTAGGCCTCATTATCTCTAAAAGTAAACATGCTATGAACTTCCTGATGCCAGATTTGAATTCTACATCAAATATTACCCATGGATAGTGATTTTCAAAGTTGTGGAGGGCTCCATTACTAATCTGTGACCCTCTCAACATAGTCTTTCACATTGGGCGGCACTTTTGATGGTGACCCCCCTAAATTTCCAATTGCTTTAGCGGGAAAACAAAATGAACTATGACGCTCAAAATTTCAAGATTTTCATATCTCATCAATGTCTACCACCACACTTAAAGTGAAAAAAATCCACGACGTGCTGCGGTGCACATCTCGAATGTTGACATGGAATGGGCCTATTCAAAGTTGGCTTCTTTGCTCATATTTACAAAATATGTCTCTTTATAAGCATAAAAAATGTTTGTTTGCCATAACCCAACTGAACCTAAAAAACCCTGCCAACTCAAATTTTTTTATGCAAATTTAGCACAAAATAAAAAATTTTGCCAACTGACCCATGATTTTCATCAACAATTAAAAAAAAACATTTTTTTACCAACACAAAGACAACAAAACAACTATAACAAGCTAAAATAAAGATCTTTGCTATGTCATTGAAAAAAAAAGCTTTAAATAGTAACATGTTGTACATGCATTCATTTTAGAGTAAAACATTGAGAAGATCTAAAAAATATGATCGACTGACCCTCATGAATTTTCTCCATTACGGCAAACAAACATTTTTTATGCCTTACTGTCTAACTACCTTAGCAGAGGTTTCCCTCCAAGTAGAAAATGCTTTATAAGCTGTCTGTAAGCAGTCTCTGTTCGCTGCACTTTAAATTCAGGTATTGGCTCAGTTCTTCCTCCTGTTGCAGGATTCCTGACTGGAAACGATTACCGTCATGGCTGTTCACCCATGCACCGCAAACGTAAGCATGCTGCTTTAATGTACTGGGTGTTGTAACGACCGAAGTGGAAGCCTTGTGGTGTGTTTTGCTTTAGGAAGCGAAGTGAATGCATTGCAAGCATGTGCAAATCTACATCGCAGTAGAAAAAATAAAATAAAAGCAGCTATGGTACAAATTTAATTTAAGAATAAGCTCAAACATGGGGGTAATTATAATTATGAAGAAGTTTTAAACTTCTACCACACACAACAGATACAATGACAGTCAGTGAAAAATTAAATGACCATCCCCATCATGCGTCTTCGTGATGAAGAACATCATGCTCTCCCCATATGACCCATAGCTCAGTTGGTTAGATATGGACTATAAACCGGGGAAGGTCAATTCAAATCCTGATGATCAGTTGATTTTTCAATGGAATTTCATTTTATGTGTGAATAAGTCTAAAAATTCTTTATAATGATTAAAATATTTTTTATTTTAAAAAATCATGATACCGGGGTGTCCAAAAAGTTACATGCAGAAAAATTATCATGTAATAAACATTTTCAGAATTTCGGCGAGAATCCCAAGGAATAGGTATTTGCAAAGATTCTCCTGAAACCAAATTTGCGAAAATCCAAATTAGGATTCTTGCAAACTGTAGTTTATACACAAATGAATCTAAGATTCTTGTAAATCTTATGAGTGCCAAGATTCTAAACCGATCTCGCACATTTCTATTAAAGTTCTACCCCCACATACATTTTTTTTTCTTTTGATTCACATCCGGATTCCGGAGACATCAAATTTGATGCAGGGAGGCACTTTTTTTAATCTAAAATTATCATGTGAAAATCCCTCAAACTTCACTAAAGTTTAGAAAAAATAAAAAAATACATACATAAAAATAAAAAAAAAACCTTACAAATTAAAAAAAAGTAAAAAAAAAAAACAAAAAAATTATTGACAACATATCGATTGGTTTCAAATAAAAAAAAAAAAAGTAAAAAAAAAAAAAAAAAAAGAAAAAAAAAAAAAAAAAAAAAAAAAAAAAAAAAAAACAAAAAAATGGATTAACTTATTCAATTGGATACTATTTTTGAAAAAACAAATTTATGCCGACCAGACTTTAAATTTGGGACCGTTGTACATAAATCAGGAAAGGGAAGTTGAAACTCCTAATTTTGCCATATTTGCCACATTTTCCCAGAATTGTCTAAAACTGACTGGCAACCCAAAGACTGACCCTTATGCAACATCCAGAATAGATTGAAATTTGTTTTTGCCACACCCCCCCAAAAAAAAATGCCACACAAAGTTTAAATAACTAATTTGGTAGTATATGATATCAGGAAAAACAGTAAAAATCATGGAAATCTCTACAATGGAAAGTGGTATAATTAGGGTAAAGTTTTTTACATGGGTCAATAAGTGTCAAATCATGTTAACAAAACAAGGCAACTACTCGTATTTACGCGATGCGTAAATAGGTCCCCGCCGAATATCCGATCACTAAGTGATTACTAAAATAGCACAGGTCCTCTTATTTTGGCCACCACTAGCTCAAAAAGTGTTACCTTTTGTGAAATACCAAGAAAATCTTAAAAATTCATCATGTAAAAATCCCTGAAAATTCACTAATTTAAGTAAAAATATGATAATTTATTCAATTGGCAACCTTTTTTGAAAATCATGTGGACATACAATTTTAATTGGGGATCCAAACGAGGTCTAGAAATGGCAAAACACACCATATTTCACATTTTTCCAAGAAAGGTAACATGACTGGCAACCCAAAAGACTGAACATGTAACCAAAACTAAAAGAATACTTTCAATGAAAACATGGGTACACAAAATGCTTAATCCCATTTCGTGATGGTAGACTTTTCCCCCTCCCACCAGCATGACGTTGTATTTTGCATATCAATTAGCTCAATTTGCATATTTATTTGCCAAATATCCAAAATCTAGTCAGGTCGAGAACTTCTTTCTCAGCCCCCTTCTTTCCACCAAGTTACATCATTAACGCCTTACATAACTCCCGAAAACTTGTACCAATCCTTGCGGAAAATTTTCATAATTATGCAAATTAGATATGGAATTAGCAATTTTACACCCAAAATCTAATAAGCTCGAGAACTCATCAACCCCTTCTTTCACCAATTAAACATCATCGTAGCCCTCATGAACTCCAGATAAATAGTCACAATATTGTCACGCAATGTGTTGACATTTCTGTTAATGTGGACCTTTTTTCCCTTGACCTTTCCCCCACCCCTGAAAGGCCCCAAGGGAGGACCCTGGGGTATGAATTCATGTTAGTGGGGGTTTCCCCACCTACATCTACCCAAGTTAGGGCTACTTAGCCTCCGAAAAAAGATTGACCAACTGTTCGCAGTGTTAACATTCCCTTGACCTTTCCCCCACCCCTGACAGACCCCAGGGGAGGACCCTGGGTGGGAATGAATTACATGTTAGTAGGGGGGTTTCCCCAATTACAATATACCCAAGTTAAGTCGCTATCTAGCTCATCCAGAAAAAAAGATATGACTCACTTTTCCAGGGTAACATACGACATACATCGGACAACGGACATACAGACGGCATACATACCGGACAGATGACGGAGCCCATTTATCCGCCCGAACGGTCGTTCGGCGGGGACATAATAGCATTTTTTCAGTTATTGCAAAGCTTCAAAAAAGGGCAACCATGGCGGCCAAGCCTCTTTCAATATAGCAACTCACTCATCAAAATAGATTGCGGCAAAAAAACCAATTTAAGGGCTTTGAAGTGGGGTCGGTCAAGGGCCGCGGTCCCCCCACCCGTGTCCCCATGATCCCCTCGTCCTTTTTCTCCTCTGTTAGCTCTAAAAAAAAACAAAATTATAGCCCTTTCCCGGTAGGCGGAGTTGATTCTTCAGAGCTGTAACAAGTTTTGGAATAGAAAGATTTAGTCCTTAACATGTATAAAAAAATTAATTAAGAATTTGTTTTGTCAGATTTTATTTTAAACCATTGTGATGTTCTTGGCTCCCCCCCGGCTTCCCCTGCGCCCCCCCCACCCCCCCCCCATTTTACAACACTGACTGTCCATTTTTTTTTAAAACTGGTCTCCAATGTTCAAGGATGGTCATTACAATCATATACTAAGCGTGAATCCCTGCGCATCGCACAGGCCCCAGCTAGCCGAGAAAACGGGAGCACGTCCATGAAACTATAAACCTCATGCATCATGTGACGACATCACACTACGACGACAGCTCCACATCCCCACCCACACCCCCTAAACAACCACAACCATATCATGATTAATCAGCAATTTTGGCATATTGGTTGCACTCAAGCTTGATGAGTATTCCGATAATCCATCCGTGGTGACCTTTGGAACTGAGAATTTTTTTGTTTTGCTCAGGTCAGCGGTACTGTACAAGCGGCCTGGAGAGTATTTCCCACGGTGTAGCCTGTGAGGCTGTGTCACAAACTGCGACGATATTATGGTACTTGATACTGCATGAGAGACTACTGTTATCAGTTCCATTCCCCAGGCAAGAGATTTGTTAAATGAAACTAAATCTTCAAATATCTCCGGAAAAACAACAAAGGGGTTCTATGAAGATTTTTTTGATCAGAGTACTATGTTGGTTTTGAAGATTGAATATGGTATCGCAATTAGGTCTGCCCTATGAACCTAGCGAGGAAAATTGCAATTTTTAATCGGGTACTTACTCGTCTACTTACTTTCTGTGCTCTCAGCACGCGCCTTGGGTCTCGCAGACACGATGAACATGCAATCGCTACTGTCGCATCTATTTTTTCCCACTATGCCTTTTCAATACTTTTCCGTCTTGAGAATTTTTAACATGGATTTCAATTTTAGAAACAGGATACGTACTTCTCCTACTATGTTTTCAACATGAATGTTTAATAGCTTTCGTATGTACCATTTTCGCCCACTAATTAACAGGCAAGTTCAAAACAAGATTAGTTCTTGGTAGGTGGTCTGCAATCGTTCAGAGAAATTTGTTAGACTTAAAGACACTATCAGTGATTCATCCGGATGAATTTGCAGAAATAGCTTAAAGGTGCAATGAGAGATTTTTGAGGAACCCAAATATTGTGTCATAATAGTAATTTCATATAGACTAGACACTCAATAGATTTCTAACCTTGTATTTTGCTACAGAAATGAAGTTAAAAGAGAGAAAAAAGGTGATTCTGATTTGCTTATATTTCAATATAAAACATAGGCTGAATTTTGTATTTGCTCCTATACGAAATTAGTAATTTCACATTTTTTGTATAAAAGAAACATTTCTCAGCTTAATCCTTTCAGATGGGGTTATTTTTGATGGAAAGCTTTACATCAGGGCAAAAATCAGTACTTTCGATATTTTTAGGGACACCTGATATCACATGAAATCTCTTGTTGCACCTTTAAAAGTGAACGATATACCTGTATAATCCTCATAAGTTACTTTTGACAACTAAAGGATCGACAGAAAAAGCAAGAAAACGGCAGTGTTCAGAGATATGACTCTCCATTCAATTACGTGTTGTAGGAAGTGCATGTCCGTTCGGACACTAACGACTAAAATATCCGATTTTGTACTTATTAGCTTGCTTCTGGCCTTATCATTTGCAGGGTATGTTTGTTAGGGTAGTCTGTACTTATTACAGACATGCAAAAATCTGATTTTTGATGATTTTTTCAATTTTTTGATTTAGCAAATCACTGATAGTGCCTTTATTAAATTAACTTTAAAAAAAATCTCCTGTCACTTTCATTTTACAATGTCATGATTATGACTTTTTATTCTACGTTTTACCTCAAAAAGTCAGCTTCTCGGTAACTCCCGGTAGCTGCAGCGTAGAAAACTGAAGAGCTAAGTTACCAACCAGCCGAACTGTTCACAAAAAGATCAGTCCCAGATAGCAGATCCTGGCAGTGGCCTAGCAAGAACACGGCAATAATATTAATCCTGAAAAGAAAAGCTAAAATTTTATGTTTTAACTATTGAAAGTATTTTTTTCTAAAGTATTAAAGAAGGCCTTCAAAATTAGGGGTGTGATTTATTCCGTTTTTTTTATGTAAAAGTACGATATAGGCCTACATTATGCATTACAGCTCCTAAGGTTGGTATTATTAGATAATTTTTCAACCGGCGATTTGATTTAAACATTTTTGGCTTTTCTTTTCAAGATTCATCTCACTGCAACAACAACAGCTGACCTTACGGGATACGGGCTTTAGACACGGGCTGCGTTATAGCGTTTGACCTCTCTGACATTTGATCGGTTGACAATGTAAATAAACCCAGAAAAACATACAACTCAGTCGACCTGGAAAAGATGATATTGAGCACTTGAGACGTGTTTTTAAAAAATCCGGTTCAAAAAATCTTAAATAGAAAATGTAGATTGTCTACTCTGTTGCTTTTTTTGCTCTGGTGTGGTGCCAAATCGAGATATTCAAGTGCAATTGCACAAGACTGCAACGTGCATGAAGAAGATTTGTGGTGAAGTCAGCCAATGCAAATTTTACAAGAATAGCCAAGCTTCAGGTAAGCCAAAGCATATTCAGGTATTAAACTATTGCACGTATTAAAAGGTACATTTCGTGATCTTAGTACCTTATGTCCTCAAGAAAAGTAATTTCTGACGGTCCATTCTGATGTTTGATATCTCGACGCTGCCCCATCATAGCCAAGGCTAGTATTGTGTTATAATTTCTGTCCATTTACAGACAGAAAAAACAAAATTACGATTGTACAGGCCAACGGTTTACGATATGACCAGAGTAAATCCCTATGTGCCTTTTGCAGTTCTTGCAGACAAGACAAAAATTGAAAAATATTAATTTAAAGCAATAACAGCACATTTTTTGGAAGAGCGTCCCCAATTTTCTATATATTTTGAGATTTTTGCACAGTTGCATTGGCAATTGACTGTGTCGCAAAAGAAAGAATTTTGTGGATCATCTCCCATAATAATTCAATGGTTGCTGGAAACGTCCTTCCAATATGAAAAATGAAATAGCCGGAAAATTGTGCCATGTATGCGTACGTGCCTATACGCTCATCCATTAGTTGTTCCTTCGGTTCAGGCAAGTCAAGTTAAAGAGGTAATTTTTCGTAAAAAAAACTTTGAAAATTTACGAGTTCTCACTAATTTTCAAGGGTCCCGTAACAGGATAGCAGTTGGGAATCTGGAAGTTGATCAAATTTTTTACGAGTCCACAGGACCCTAAAGGTAAACAAGTTAAGGGTCCTCTTCTCATTTTGTGGGTATTTGAAGCGAGGAAGCGGCTTATTTTGAACGCTGATATTAGGGGTCTTTGGGTGACATGGTAGCACTTTAATATAAAAAATAAGTTATCTGTGGATGGCAGCCAGTGAGGGCACTTAACTTTCTTTTATATTATGTACAGCCCCAATTTCCAAAATTGGGAATTGATTTTGTCTCTCAAAATAGGGGCTTATACTAGTAGGAACTGAAGCAGGCATAAATGTTGTGACATAGGGTTGGGAGGTGGGGTAGGAATGGCCATCTTAACAGAAACAGTAAATTCAAATCAGGATCAACAACCAGAGTGACCCGAGTGCTAGTCTTTTTAACAGACTCAATGGCAAGAGGACGCTCTTATGCACATTGGACAGTTAAAGACAAAGACTTGACCAAAGGCTATCTGGTCACAAATATTTAAATCTAATAACAGTCATTTAGATTTAAATATAAATTCCAATGAATTTATATTTTGCAGCTGGGTTAATCCTCTAACCCTCAAAATTTTGAAGTCAATAATTTATTCCAACATTGTCACAATTGTTGAGATTTTGTAACGTCACTGGGACCAAGACTGCCATAATAAATGCATGTAGCCGTTTCCCAAATTACCATTTGGACTAACTTTCACCAAGTTTTACCATGTTGTTTTCTTGTTTTTTAAACCCCTTGTAGATTAAATTCTACAAAGATTTGCTGGATCATCCAAAGGACATCATTATTGAACTTCTTCAACATCTACATTTCCATTCCACAATGCCTGAAGGACCTTGGCTCCGCAAGTGGTGTAATATGGCACAGCAGTTCTCTGGTTGTAAAATACAAAAGATATCAGGTACAGCCAAACTCTTCAACAAAACTTTGTGGCAGGGGGCATATTTTTCCTTGGTGAAAGTGTATGGTAAGCAGATGTTTATCAAGTTATCCCATGATGCTGCAAGAGACGAAGAGAGTTTCATTTGGCTGAAATACCATTTTCTAATGAATGGTCGACTCTATGTGAACGAGTGCAAGCCAATGTCACTGAAGAAATCTACAGCAGAAACCCGACCACGGTTAATTTTTCATTTTAAGCATAGACAATTTCTTACATTTCATGGTGGCTCTGTAAAAATAGTTAAGGGACCGTGTCTGGACACCGGAACCGATATTCTAAGTGAGACATTTGATAGGGAAAAGGCTACAAGAGCTCTTAGACAACCTTTCCCTGTGTGCAACATCCTCATGGACCAATCACACTTTGCAGGTGTTGGTAATATCATCAAGAATGAAGCCTTATACCAGGCTAAGATCCACCCCTTAGAAGTTGGTGAAAATCTTAGCTGCACTGAAGCAGAAAACCTAATTGATGAGGTGATAAACTTTAGCAAACTATGGACAGAATGGGAGCTTTCCAATCACACAAGTAAAGATAAATTCAACAAGTACTTGAAAATATACTGGAAGTTTCAGTGCCCCCTTGGGCATGCCACCAAGAGAGGATGGTATGGGAGGAATGAACTCAAAAGAGTAACAATTTGGTGCCCAATTTGTCAGCCACTGAAAAGAGAAATGCCAATTCACAAGGAGTTGGGATACACTAGAGCGACTGCTAAGACAAGTGATGTTGATGATGTCGCTGGCAGTGAGAACTCCATAGACGATGGGAGTGGAGATGACACAGAAGAATATGATCTGGTGGAAGTAGATGCTTCTTCTACTGGTCTTGAGGAAGACTTAATAAGAAATAAGAGTGCACCAGATGATGATGATGTCATAATATTAAAAGATAATGATGATGTGGTGGTGTTAGATGATGATGATGAAGAAGGTGATGATGATAGTATGGATGTTTCAGCAAATGGTGGTATGATTCTTTATAAAGCAATGTTGCCTCAAGCAAGCATTACTGTGAAGCATTCCAAAGTCAAATTAAACCCAGAAAATGTCCTTGTCAATGAAAATGTCCTGAATAAGCATCCTAAGTTGAAACTGATAACCCAGGTAGCCATGAAGAAACTATCTGCATGTGAAATAGAAAGAAAAACTTGTAGATATGGCAGATGTAATACAAATATAGAAAAGAGATCCTTTAACAGAAAATGGCACCGAATCAGCCATTGCAAATACAGCAGAGAGAGAACTGTCCACCAGAGAAGAAAAAGACCCACTGTAACTGTACAGCCTTCCAATCTTCAAAAGAAAATGGGAATTATACAGAAGCTGACAAAGATGTCAATCCAAAAGGGTAAAAAGAGACAAACAAGGAGGCCTGAAAAGCCATTCCATATAAAGACTCAATGGACAATTACCGATGGCACCAAGGAGCAACAATGTAGTGTGGAACTTTTTAAGAGCAAAGTTAAGACATCCAGTGGTACATTTATTATTAATAATTAAGGTTATATGTAGCACATTGGATACATTGTTTTAATTGCACTTTTGCTCAATTTTATCCACAACATATGTTGAAGATATCATACAAATAATGGCATCTAAAAATGTTAAATTTAACAAAAATATCACATACCCTCCTCTTCTTCAGCCTATGTTCTCGACTTGCTAGGCCAAGTAAAAAAATAAACCAGTTGATCGTCCCGCCTGCTCCGATTTTGGACACCACACCAATTATTTTGTTATTTGTTATTTTTTTTTAAAAAGCAACAACACCACCGAAAAGGCTAAAAAGGGAGGAAAACAAAGTCAGCAAAATATCAGAGCACTAATTAACTCTCATACCTATTTTAAAGAGTATCCTTCATTTTTGTTGAGCAATTTCTTCAACCTTCTTAGACCTACTATTCCACAATGCAATCGCTATCTTCAAATATATTATGGTGGCCATCTTAGACATGACAGGCATCTTTGGAAAAAAATATATTAAAATAACAAGGGCCTCCCTCACCAACTTTTTTTTTCAAAAGCCCGGACGATCAACTGGTTTATTTCTTTACTTGGCCTTATAAGAACCC
This sequence comes from Ophioderma brevispina, assembly GCA_023653785.1. NCBI lineage: Eukaryota > Metazoa > Echinodermata > Ophiuroidea > Amphilepidida > Ophiodermatidae > Ophioderma > Ophioderma brevispina. Next base: position 7,425 of record JAMKCH010073301.1, on the reverse strand, counting down.
AACACTCGCATTCACAACCAAGTTTCATAAGAAACAAACTTGTGGTTTGATGATAGTTGCAAAATCGAACCACAATGCCTTATAAATTACTGTATTAATAAAATGCATGATTAACCATAAAATGGCAGATTTCAATAACTTTGAAAAGAAATGCATTGGGATGCTGAAGTTGACTGAATTCTCAGTAGGTAAGGGAACAGAATATATATCATTGTTTCCCTTTTGGGATCTGGACTGGCAAAAGTTTAATACCACATAATTCTAGGTAGTGTTGCAAAACACTACATGCATGCCTTCGGAAAATAAAGCCACATGTACAGCAACTAATGTTAGGGGTGGGCAAATGACCACTTATCAAGACAAGTAGATTCTATGGCCATTTTGGCTGCTAAAAATAAATCCAACAAGCATTTTTATCTCAAATGAATTTTTGACCTATTTCCTTGGTTTTTAAATTTTGCACATAGTCAGTGAGGAATTTCACACAGATGCTTTATTTGGTATGGTCAATTAGAGAATTAAAAGATGAGATTTTTTGTTTTGGCCATCTTAGATGGTGTCATAATGGATGGGCATCCAATATTTTGAGTGGTGGATGCCGGCGCATATATAGAACTGTGTAATTTTTGCTTTTTATCGACATAATTATATTCTTACATCATTCCTTTTTATTCATTTAAATAATTGCACCCCTCTTGAAAACAAATGTTTCAATCCAAGGGATCAAGTCATCGCGCGGTGATCGTCACGCTGCGTAAATTGCATTTGCGCACCAACGCGACATGCAAAATGCAGTATAAGCGCTCCGTTTGCGCGCATCAGGCTACACCGCGTAATTGTTGCACGCACTGAACTAAACCAATAAAAAAATTTTTTAACATGATAAACCATGCCCACTGAATAAGAATAATAAATAATGGAAAAAGAAAAATGTAATGTAATGATAAGCTGAATTGCAAAGGGCTTCAATATTAAAAATAATATACTGTTGGGTGCAAAGTCATGAATATAATATAGCCATTAACCCTCGTCTACCTGAGCCATTTTTTGTAACAAAATTGCCGAAGGGGGGGTGGTTACCACCCCCCCTGTGATTTTCGTTACTGAACACCCGATTCCTGTAAATTTGGTACCGAAGGATAGCTTAGAGTTTCTTCTTTCCATTGGTACCAAAATAAGTACTAACATCCCCATTATGACGTCACCATGACGTCATATGTTGAGGAAAGTACGAAAATACTGAATATAGGGTGAAAAATTGATATTTTGCAATTTTAGCGACTCAAACACCCTATTATAGCTCTAAAATGATGTCATTATATAAAACTAGCCATTTCCCATCAAGTAGAGTCAAAAACCGCATGAAAATCTGATTTTCCTAACCTTTATCGATCACTTTGGGATCACCCTGTATCTTACCTATACCCCGGTGGATGTTTGTTTTTGGATTAAAAGGAGCGGAACATGACAATTGACAATTACATTAAATAATTTGGCACCAAAAAGGGGGTTTTAGCAAGCCGGGGAAAAAACCTGAAGGGGGGGTGGTAACCACCCCCCTTCGGTAGACGAGGGTTAAGCCAGTAGTCTTACAAAAGGATAAGGTTATAACATTTAATCAATTGCACTGGCACTTAATTGAGCCTTTTAAGTCTACTGGCTGAAAGGCTCTTTTATTTACTGCTTTGTACCGCACGATCCCCATTTTAGTAAAAGTGAAGCCTTTCCCAATTCAACACAGTATTGTTTATCCTTTGCCATTAAAAAAAAAAGGTAAAGGTAAAGGGGACGGACATGTGTACACAGGAACGGAGTGCCCATCTCTCTTTCGAAGCGATTGGGCCAGACTCCACCATATAATGTTGCTGTAGTGGGATCGCCACACCTCATCTACACCTTTACCTTCCCAGCATTGAATAATGCCTGTACCCATTTATACACCTGGGTAGAGAGGAGTAATTGAGGTAAAGCGCCTTACTCAAGGGCGAAACACATTGACCCCAACGGGGCTCGAACCCACAAACTTTGACATGCGGGCCGAACGCTGATCCACTGGACCACATGTGCCCTCTTTGCCATTAATTTATAGAATATACAAAAGCATCGGTGTGTGTGTTTCTGACAAAATTTACTTTACATGCAAAATTTAAAATCCAAGGAATTTGAGATCAAAATGATTGTAAGATTTGTTTTAAGAAGTTAAAGTGGCCATAAATCTATTCATCTAAATAGAGATTTGAAAATAAGTGTTTATTTGTCTACCCCTACTAATAATACATGTAGGATTACATGGAGTTTCACAAATGGATCCCTGCCATCACACAAATTAATCAATGGGAGAAAAGTTCAAATGCACAACAATGTTCAGGTTTTAAGGCTTACTTTCAAACCAAATTAAGGTATAGTCATGTTATTGAGTGTAAATGGGACATAGCCACATCTTTCAAAATACAAACCTGGGTAGTTTTAGACAAACCTCGAACAAATATAAATGGCAATATCACATCATGTGACCAGACACATGCTTATACCAATCCATCAAGCATGTATTGCCTCAGTCTCTGTTGGACATTCGATTGTAGCAATTAATGCCTCAGTTGCAGTGTTTGTTATGATATTAGCAAACCTGTAGCATGACGTATCAAGCCCTGGTCTAAAAAAAAAAAACGCAACACTTGGTACCCAGCCACCACGTTTCATACAAAAAAGCACATGACTACGTGTTCTTTGTTGCAGTGGCTTAAACCATCTTTTTTTTCGGGGGGCAACATATTTTTTCAGGGGAAAGCATCCGGGGCGATCCAGGAGTCTCATGGGGTGCACCAAATTTCCCTCCGGCTCGTCTAACACACTCGGCTCGTAGACATGAATATTTCCCAGTGGGATCGAAATTCTGTAGGGGGGGTTAGCAACTTAAACTATAGCATCGGTAAGGTTTTAGTAAGGCATCCGCGCCCTGCGTAAGCTTCAATCTCAACATCTACAGGGTGGCAATCCCCCTAAATCTGTTAATTTGTTAGTAGTATATAGGCCTACTATGTTGTTTTCACTGTAATTGGCATGTGTGCAAAATCACTAATTTTGCAGGGGGGGCAAGATGCCCCCCCCCCCCCCCCCCCCCCCCGGTTATGCCACTGATTTGTTTGTAAGTGCACATATACTGTTAAGAAGTTGTTTTTCGTTTTCGTGGCGTGCAAGTCTAAAAATCACAGTGGAAGATCCGTCTTTAATAACCACTGTATTTCCATCATTAGGTTGAATCAGGGCCTGGAATTCCTCTTGGGGACTATAGACCTCACAGTCCCGTCTATAGTGCTAATGGTTTTGTGGATCTCCACAATCGCAGGTTGGTGAAAGTTCTACTCCGATCTTGTGAGGAAGTGTCATTGTAGACCACGCCAGCTCTGCGTCTGGTTTAGGTTTGACCCATGCTTTCCTATAAGGCCACAGCCCTTTGTTGCTAGAATTGGGGCTTGTCCACAAACTGCTTTAGGTTAAAAGTAGAGGATGACCATTGCTCATACCATCTTTCATTGAGCCAGAGATCTATATGGATAACTGGTGACTGCAGTGTCATGGATTGGTAGCAAGAAGTTGATTCCGTGTAGTTCTCTGATCCTCAAAGGTGTTGGTGGAGGATTAGCTTCCAGGTTTTCATCCATTTTCTTGGCGATCTTGATCGTGCTGCAAGGTTCCTCCTAAGGTTTGCATGACTAATGCCAACAGGATTGAATATATTCTAACAGGGCGTCGCAAATGCAACCACTACAGTCTCATTGCAATCATTCAGAACGCAATCAATTCTGTGTGAATTACAACTGTGGACCTCCATACTGGTGCCAGCTTATTCAGCAGTGGATAGGGCCGGCACACAGTTTGATGTATGTAAGGGTGTCAAAGATGCACCCCATCCAGTTTCTGCGAACCTTCTGAGGAGGTTGACACACGATGCCGCGTCTTGGCAGCGACTGCGTCTTGGCAGCGGCTGCCTTGGTGTGTTGATTGAAAAGTAAGGCTGCGGTCCATTGTGGACGCCAATGTACTTCGGTGTTGGGTTTCATGTGACAGTTGTTCTCTCTAGATTGATGTTTAGTTCTCTTTTTGCGCATCGTTGCAAGTGAAAAACAGAGCGACGTCTTTTGTTTGCTGAGGTTCAAGTGCCATCTGTGGAAGAATTGGCTTACAGTGATTCGGTCTCAGCACACTGTTTCTAAGACTCCAAAGGAGTCGGCAGGCTATTCCAAGTGCCGTGTCGTCTGCGTCGTATTACTACGAACAATCTTTTGGCATATCTGAGACATAATGTTGAAGAGACGGGTGCCAGGACGAACCTTGTGGGACACCGTTCCGAAGTTTTGCGCTTTCTACTGCGTTGCCTCATTTGATGGTCTCAGGACGAAGATCTGTCTTGGATTACCATCCACTATGAACTTTAACAGCTTGACATCAGGGAAGATTTTTTGAGTAAGCTTGAGGTAGAGACCTCGATCCATACTGTATCGTCCGCAGCACGTTAGGTCTTAAAGACTGCTCCAAACTTCTGCTTTCTCTTGAAGGCTGTCTCGATGTCATTAACTAATCTTGCTATCTGATCAGTTGTTTGATTTACCTCTTCGAATCCAGCTTGGGTGCGGGTAAATTTGCTCGACCGTATCATTGATCCTGCCGTAGTATAGTCGCTCAAGCAGCTTATAATGTGAATAGTAGCGAATGGGTCTGTCAACCTTGGGATCATTTTCTGTTTTTCTTGGGCTTCAGGATTGCAATGACCTTTGAAGTCTTCATCTGGAGGGAAGACGTTGACGTTCCCATGCAAGGAAAGGAAGAGTTTTGGCGCCATCGCACAGCTTTGGGTGCCATATTCTTCAAGAATTCTGTATGGATGTTTCATTGCCAGGAGCTTTCCATTCATGAGGACTTTAATTGCTTCGGTGACCTCATCTTAAGTGAATGGTTGGGACATTGGGCTTGACGGTGGAGAGGTTTGTAGCAGCTGTTTACTCTCTGCTTAACACACATAGTGGGCTTTCGCCTGTGGAGTGTGTTCTTGCCACTTCCATTTGACAAGTACTGAACATGGAGTTTGCAGAGACAGGACACTGCTTAGCTGGACAGCTACGCCGGTGAACTTGTTGATGGTGTTCCAAGCCTTGCGGCTGATGGGTAAAGTTGGTGCGTCACTTTTGGCCAAGCAGATCCAGTTTAGCTGGTGCCCTTTTCCATTCTCTCAGTATCGCAGTTGGTATTAAAATATCACTTTGTATAACTCGTCACATTCCTTGTCTGAACAGTGGGTGTAGGGCTTCCCTTCTGCCTCTTGGAAGGCATGGTTTAGCTGCTGGGTGGAGCATGGAGCATGGAGCATGGAGCGAATATGCATCGTTGATGTTGGTGAAGCCGGGTCTGGCAGCGTGGATGACAGTTCGCTGGTAAGTTGATGAAACTTGGACCAGTTGGCTTCCTGAAATTCCATTCTTTCTGTAGAAGCGGGAGATCGTGACCTTGATGTACTGGGGACCCAGGATAGTAGCAATGACCTGATCTAGTAAATCTAGGGAGGACCGTTCTGGATCGAATGTCGCTGGTGACTGTTGACCGGTCGGGACAGGTCCATGTCCCATTACTGCTAGAATAGAAGTAGGTGGATCCTACTATCAACCAGCAGTTGGAGGTCTTGGGCTTCAATCCATTCAAGAGCGGCTTTGTCCATTATTTTCAATGTTGGAGTATCCCCATGCTGTATTTCTCCAGTTGAAGTCTCGCAGACGAAGGAGCTCTGCTGAACTACTGGAAGGGAGTGGAAGTCTGCCTCAGCTGGTGGTGCTTATAGATGTTGGTGAAGTGGGTTTCCATAGCTTCAAGTGTAAATATGTCCAAGAAAAATTTGATGATAGTCAATAGTTTTAACCCCAACCTGGACCCGTGCTATGAAATTTTTTAAATAAGATTGGGCAATTACTGCCCTCCCGTTGGCAAACTTTTGTGGCAATCAGCTGATAATCGGTTGCAGTTCTTGAAAAACGGCCTCGAGGCGAGACATGGCTATAAATCTAGAGCAGGCTCCAATCAGAATTGCTATGTCTCTAGCTTTTATGCAATGGTTCAACTCACCTGTGCTAAAACAATGCACCGCTGAAGCGAATCTGCTAGAGTAGCCCAAAGTCCGGGTAAGTATTAAGATACAATGCCAACAATCAAGTAGCCCCATGGGACCCATTTACAAAAATGAGGACCTGGTAACTACAGCGTGACACTGGTACAGAATGGCCAATACAATGTTGCATGCAATCAGATTAATTGTCCATGTTTGTTGCAGAACAACTTCGACTTGTCAAATTGCTGCATTGATAATATAAATATATTAAACTGGTAATGATAAGCAATAATTTACTATGATAAAATCATTTCAGATGACTCCACGTACATAAAATTGTAAATCCATTGGATATGCTTGTACATTCTGGGCGTTATGAAAGAAAACATATTTTTAACACAAAACTCAATAACAATCAATTTTTTTTTCATTCAATCATTGAAAATGGAATTAAGATATCTCTGTCAAAAATTATTGCTAGATTTGGACAATACTTTGTCTGCATCATACATGCCTAATTCCCTCTTTTTAAAGGAAAAATTATCATGATTCTGAATATTTGGAAAATTTGGGTATGGATGGGAAGAGGGGCTTAGGTAACGTAGATTTCATATAATCAAAATAAGGAGAAGGTGGGAATGAAAGGATTGTCGCACACTATTGAGTGTGAGTATTTTCCCGCCAATAGCTTTACTCGAAAACGATTCCGAAAATCCACATCGCAGGCAAATTGGTGAGCGTCAAGTGATGACCATCAAAATTTACGTGGTGGGGGGGGGGTGTGTTACCGATCAATATCGCAATGTGTGCCACTGCGTTCCTATTCGATGTGAACTACCGGGGGACCGGGAGGTAGGACATGCCATCCTAACAGCAACACGCCCCCCTTAATTCAAATCGCATCACATCCGGCGCAACTCTAGTCTAGTCTTTCCAGACTTAAACGGGAGGAGGGCGCTATTACGCGTATCGGACGTTACACTCAGACTTGCCTAAAGTCTTAAGCTGTCACGAATATTAAATCGAAATGACCGTTTGGGAAATTACCTATTTTGCCGCGGGGTTAATCCACTAACCCCCGACGGATTTTGAAGTCCAAAATTTATCCTTTATTGTCCTCCGCCGAAAGAGGTCGGAACGGGGACTATAACATGAGCAGCGTCCTGTCCGTCCGTCCCGTCGCATCCGTTCGGCTGTATAAAAATGTTCACCGTTGTATTGTTTTATCTGGAGTTCCTGTAAGGCATCAATGATGTAACTTGTTGGAAAGAAGCGGGTTGATGAGTTCTCGACCTGATTAGACTTGGGCGTAAAATATGCTAATTAAGTAT
>JAMKCH010073299.1:0-32948 GCA_023653785.1 Ophioderma brevispina | reverse complement strand
TTATATGGACCCATCTTTTTTCACATTCATGCGGGGACAATTGATATTAATTATAAAGAACAATAATACAGATGTTGAATCTTAAAAAGGAATTTTATTATGGATAACATCCAATTTTTTGGAAAAAAAAGATTTGATGACGTCACCATTGATTGGTTTTATTATTTTGCTTCGGGTAAAAATGACGTACGTAGCCCTACATTGGAAAACAACACCGATCATCGTCATCGTACGTCGGTTTTTGAATCTGTAGGGAAAAGGAAATTTTGTACTGTTTAGACATAAAACGGTGTCCCCTTTTGGAAAAAAAATATAGCACTTGTGCTGAGGGCCATGTCCAGACCTTGATTTCACATAGTCGGATTTATATATATCGGTCTCCCCCGAAGAGCACACTGATATTTGATACCTGACACGTGACCTGTACCTGTCACGTGACACCAAACTATTATACGGCAAAGCAGCCAGCATTTTTTGTATCTCTGTTGTCACAGTGTAATCGTCAAGATTTGAGACTATACATGTTTGGTTCTGTAAGGGAGGGTAGGACACGAATCTGCTCGATTTGGGCATTGGGATTTCAAACGGTAATTTGTGAAACTGCTAAGTGCATTTATATATGGTCGTCTCGTGTCCCAGTGACATTAAAACACATTTCTTAAACCTTTGTTCAAAAATCTTAGTAATATCATGATAAATTAAGAAAAAAATATGAATTTCACATCAATCATTCTTTCTGTTAAATTACCTGTGATAACTCAAACTCCAGAAACTTCCCTGCAAAGTAATCTCTATCAAACTAATACCCTTGAACATAACGCGCCATGGCTAGGAGCTATGCGCTTCTGTAGCCATGCGCACGATACCCTCTAATCAAAACAGCCTATTATAATTATTCTACACCCCAAAACCATTGCACTCCTGATTTTTAAAATCCGATTACCCAGGATCTTTTCAGTTCAGCAGGCTCATTTTGGGGTAACTTCAAGGGCCAGCTCGAATTCCACCGTTGAGTAATCTGTTCATCCGACCAACTTGGCCAGTCAGAAAGTTTAGAACAGGAGTAATTGACACCACTGCTATACTAAAACGTTTATTATATTCCATTAAAATTCTCTCCTGGTAATGAAACTCCACTTATTCTGAGCGATAATTATTTATTTTATTCTTTTGGCGAAATAATTGAGGAAAACAGTGACTTTTTAACGAAAGAAAACAGCAAAATTAGCCCTTGATTTAATGTTTTTGAGGTCAATAAAGGATTTTGTTATTTTAAGCCTAATTAAACATATCCTGTTAGCTCCTGAGACATACGATATATGCATGATTAGATAAATGCATTTTGAATACAACTCAACCATACTGTTTGTTTCCTACAGTGTCCCAAAGAGCCACAATTTTTGAAAGTTTGGGTCAAGTGGTCTGTAAGTGATGCAGAAGAGTACGGTTCGCTGTACTGGTCACACAAAGTGTAATGACTTTGTGTAAATGCCAGTTGACAAATGTGTAATTGGAATAGTTCTGGGATTTAATACAGGTGTATGTAATGTTCTATAACAATAAGCGCGTCTTTGATCGAATCAATCGCATTTAAGGCTATTAAGATTAATGTCGGATGAACAGTTTATCTTTTGAGTAACAGTTGATTCATCTCCTTCTTTCTCATTTCTTCTGCTTTTAGTAGCAAACCGCAATAGGCCGAGCATGCATGTTTTTTTCTAGTAGATTTAAGTCAAAGATCTTACTGAGAAAATATACGAGGCCAGTAAGGCCTAACCTTCATATTACGATATATTGCACTTTAAATCTATGTCCTTTTTGAGACAATTAGTAATTTTTAAACTACATATTTTATCAAATCCGGGTATCAAAAAGTTCCAATTTCATTTGTTGATAAAGACCTAACTGTTTAATCCGATTGTTGACCAAACAAAGCCTAAAATGTTATGTCAATTGTTGTATCAAAAACAAGGCCTAAAATATATATTCAATTTTTGAACAAATAGGCTTAAAATGGTATAGTGGGTCAGATTGTTCAACAAAACAAGGAAAAAGATACAGAAGTACGACTCTATAGTTTCGAGAGAGATGCCATATACATCTAGGGCCTTTATTGGGTATTGGGACAAAGTATAGATTAATAATTGGCCCCTGAATGGGCAAAGTAAAACTGTGGGATAAAGTTAATAATATTATTATTTAGATATATTTTGACATGTCTTAAACTATTTTCTTGTTCTGCAAGACGGCAAACGGTGACTACACAAGTGATTTATTTTGTGTGTTCTCTGTTAAGTTTTCAAAATAAATACATTTTCAGTCTGCAGGATCAAAATTCTTCATCCCCCAGGTATGTCCTGACGAGCAAAAACAAACTTTGCTCATTTCTTCTGGCTCCATATCAGTCCACTGAGGTCCCGCGTCATCTAATAAACGTTTTTGTCCAACTTTTCCCCCAATTCCATGATTACCCAAATTTTGCCAAACGTTGTATCTTCTCTCTGGCAGATAAAGTTTCTTAGACAGTGACCCAACTGGTAACTAGACCAACTGGCTATGGACTAACAACTTGCTGCCAATGTGTGTGGGTATCGGCCTTTATTGTCAGACAAATGGAAAGTGCACGGATATTGACCCAACCAACAAAATAAGCAATGAAATAAACTATTCAAACGTTACATTATCTAGATTTAGCAACCTCTCGCAGTTGTTTCAATAGTCGGGTGTGTATTACATCCGAAATACGAAAAACAACATTCTGAGACAATTGCATTTACGAATTATAACTTTCCAGTCAATACGCTCAATAAACAAAGTTCGTATTATTAGTTTAAATTGGACATTGAGATAAACACTTGAAAATTTATATTATGTAAAGGATAATTAAACGTAGCTTGAGTGCAATTATGTTAGTCTTGCGTTTAGCCTGAGTTTGTGCACTGCGGTTGAGAGGCCGAAGGCCTCAAGACCAAAATTGCCAAACTCATGCTCAGACCAATTAATCTACCATATGCACGCAGGCTCAGTTAAATATCCGTCATACACTTTAGCATGTATCATCAATCTAAAGTAATAATATGAAAGTGTAAAATAAGAAACGCATCCGAGAAAAATAAATTACAACTTCACGAATTAAAACCCCAGTCTACATCAACTGCCTTCTTACCCATCACCCTTATCGATCAATTCGTATTTGTGTAGGGATTATTGTTTGTTGATGTGTAGGTTCTATCACGTGTTACATTTTAAATCTATGGTGTTTGACCAGGTAATGATGTCATTTGAGCTTACAGATAGTATTCTGGCGGAGCGCATACACAAAGGTGGACTGACCAACAACACATATTCCAGTTAGCTCTCCAGTTAGTGAACAGCTTGGTTAAAATTTTGAAGTTGGTCCGATTCAATTGCTTATGACCTCGTACTAGTAGTCCCGGCCTCCAGCACGGTGAAAAGGTAGGGAGGTTACCTGAAAGAACTTTATTTGGCAGACTAACATTAACTGTTGTTTAAAACCTCGGATTACAATCCAGAGGTCTTAAAATTCGCCTGGGTTGCAAAAAATAGATATTACGCAATAAAGATTACGTCATCAAATTTTGGGGGGGAAAATCTGAAATTTTACTATTTATTTTCTTGGCATATTTGAATAGAGTCCTTTCACAAGCTTCCTATTGCACTTTATTTGGAAGCTTTATTATATTTAACAATTTGTGTTGGCGAACTTTTTTAATTTCCATTTTTTCCTCTTGACACATTTCAAACTAGAGTTTTCAGATTGCAATTTTTCTCAAAAACGTAATTTCTCTGTTTATCGGAGGTCTAAAATACGTACTTTTTTTCTCTGGTAAGCACATATTTATTCCGAATTGTTTTCACATTTTAACAGCTTCTTCATATACATTTGGATGTTCTGAGTAAGGAAATCTATGTTTGATTTCAAAGTATTAACACCTAAGTCGTCTATTGGCCATAATTTGATGACGTCATCAAGTTTTGGAGAACGGTCCAGTGTAAAAAAATATCAAAAAAATTTGTCTTTGTTTTATTGATACCTTGCAGTAATATCTTTAAGACCAGGCATTTTAGAACACTAAAATGATATAATTTACCATTGATCTATGAAAGAAAAAATAAATCTGCATTATTGTGTAATCAACTGCAACTTCACACTAATTTTTCTCGCATTGTACTTTTTAAAGTTTTTTAGCTTCACATGTTGTATACTTTCACTAGTTTTCTGGATTCTGTAATATATCAAAGGTTTGGACATAGAATTCGACTTTGGAAGGTCTTGATTTAATCTTTGAGGTAAGAGATGATGTAACTTATGATGTCACATTTTTACATAGGACCCCTCTGTTTTATGTAGTAATATCTGAGGCAGACACTACCACAAAACATACACACTACTACAGTACTTTGAGTCTTGTTAAATCATTCATAATTTGGGGTGAAGCTCCAACAAATTGCGATGTTTTTTTTTCACCCAACACATTTCTATAAGGTCCCCAAATTATAGTACGACTTCCGAAGTATTTTATCAGCGGCAAGAGCCTAATTTCATATATCCAAAATGGCCGCCATTTTTAACACCTTGCCACATTGTTGTTAATAATTCTCGTTCTAGGTGGCTTCTGAATGGCTTTCAAATTCAGCTTTAAGCGCCTAATATGCACATATTAAGAATAATTTCCATACTTTAATTTCCATGCCCCCGTAATTTTTTGTCATCTTGATTTGCATAAATCCAAAATGACATGCAAGCAATAGTTGTTTGCCTGTATTCTTGTTTTTGAATTGGTACCAACCTTTGATTATTTTGGTTGTGACAGCCATTTTGAATTTTCATAGCATAGTCTGTAACATAAGACTGCTAGTTTGCCTCATTGATGGTAATCAGCATTTATGATGGGGGGGGCACTTCCACATCTGATCAGGATCAGGTAGTGCCCTCGTGATAGAGCCCCTTTTTTTTCAAACAGGCTGTACCAAATGCCATCCCCCCCCCCCCCCCCCCCCGGAACCCCCCCCCCCCCCCCGAAGCCCCCCCCCCCCCCCCCCCCCCCCCAAACCCCCCCCTGTAATTTCTTGTGCTTACTTGTTACCCAATGACGCCCCTTTTTCTTATCTTCCTGCTATCAGTCGGTCCCCTTTTCCTATTTCCAGCTACCTCATTGACCCCTTTTTATTTCAAAAGTCAGGTAACCCAAAAGACCCACTTTTAGTAAGTGTGATTTTGGGATTTTTCCACTTCAAATTGCAGCTCAACTCAATTATCCACTTCCTTCCATTGTACCAGCCCTTGTCTATCCTTGTAATTCTTACATACTATAAGTAGTTACAGGCTTTTGCTTGATTCAAATTACCCAGGTTACAAGGTTGTTTTTGCAGTTTGAAACTTGTTTTGCATTTTAAATGTTTGTTAAGCATGACCCTCTTTTGCCAATTTTCTACTCAATAACCCTACTATTATTCAATTTCCTTATCCAATGGTTTTCCCTTTTGGTTAAGCTTCACACCCACTGACCCTGTGTCTTGTCAGTTTGTGTACTGAATGCCCCCTTTTTCTGTAAAGGCCACCTTTTCACATGGCGGAGTCACATACCCGTCACTCTAAATATGGAGTGCCCCCAGGATCGTCCCTATGCGTATAACCCTCATAATGGCATTTGTTCACCGTTACACACGCAGGCTACCATTCATTGACCGGCCATTATATTGTTCGAGTCTGGTCAGGTCTTCTTGTAGTTTAGTGCTGTCACTATGCTGAGATTGATATGTACTGAGGCAGTCGCAGACGGAGTATGGAATGTAATACCACTTGATAATTCTGATTTGATAAATGTCAGAAATAGACGAGGGTCCAAGCAATGGTTTTCTGGGTACCACTGATGTTACGGTACCCAATCGGAAGACGATCTATTACCACAAGCTGGGAGCATTTTTACATCCCCACAAGACACATTAAGGTTCTCTTACGCCGAAAATTTAGATGTAGTTTGTGGATTTGCCAGGCTCGGTCAAAGGGTTTTGCAAAAAATCCCATACAATTGGATCAAGCCGTTATAGTCATCGCTGGTTTGGCCCAGATCTAGCTGTTACAAATCAGTTGGGTGTTTGGCAGCATCAATACATTTATCTAAACATAACGTGCTCATTCATAACTTACAATAAACCGATGTTATTCATAGAGGACATATTCTGATGGATGCCCATACTCCTTAGTCATTTATAAGATGAGTTAATTGTTGGCAATAACAAAATCAGGTTTGTACTATACGAGTGGCCCGAGACTTTTGCAAAATCTCGTCAGAAGTGGTTACACATATCGATGGCAACGTCTTTCCTTATGCGAGCTGGCAGGGTGTCAGTCCTGTTTCTGTTTTTTTAAATATAATAAAGACCTGGGGCATGTAGTAATACCTCTGGAGATGCATACAAAATTTTGATGAAAGTGTAAAAATCAGAATGGGTTAATGTTTAATCTTGGCCATTAAAAACGCATATCTGGCATTTCTATTTTCAAACCATGCTCCAAATTCAAGAAGGGAGCCAATAGGACAGCTTCCTCCGATCTTTCTTAGAAGTCGGTCCTATTGATAAGATGTTTAACAAAACAATAAATCCCAGAATGAATTTCTGAATGTCAAAGCCATACACATCATACATTCATTTGCACTATTTTATACAAGTTTCCATTTTTAATTTTTAGAGATATAATTGAATAAATAACAATTACTTGTGGCTAGGTTTGTTGGTTTCTAAAGGTCTCAGCAGTAAGAGGCCATGGGTATCATCGGGAATTGTAAGCATGTGTAAACAATGCGATTTTTTCTTATAATGATCAAACACACAACCTTTAATATATACCTTTTCATAATTGTTTGTGAATATAACTAAATGATTACAAGTATCTTATTATAGTCTGATTTTTTCTTCCTGTAGTAAACGCATATTGTCGACGGTACGACGCTTTGGAGGGGCTGTGTTATAGATCAAAACTAAAAAGCGTATTTACAAGCTGAATGCTCAACTTTGTTCAACAGAATAAAATGCTTGAACCCAGTTTACATGAACTTTTTTGTATCGAATATTAAAAGGCTTCATACAAGATTCAATTGAAAAGATTGTCGTAAATTCTGAGACGCACTACCGATCCTTGTTTGGAGTCAATCAAAGGAATGGATCAAGTGTCATGAACATCGAGGCTGAGTGAAGCGGAGGATTAGGCCACGTAAATATTGTAGTTTTGTTATTATTGACCACAGCTCTTTAAGTACCTAATGATTGTACCAAGCTTTTAAATATATTTCTGAAACAAGCGAATAATGTAACGTATAGATTTTCTAATATTCCTTAGTGACGTAAAGAAACTTTGGTGAGTAATAATTACTTATTCGATCATTTTCTTATGTTTGCATGCTTCAGAGTTTGTTCACGTCTGGGTGTTTTGAATTTATTAAATTCAGTTGCCTTTTAACATTTCTTTTTGGAGAAAAGGGCATTTTTTAACTATGGCCTTAATCTGATCCGGGTATCGTGACATCGAATTTCGTATTGTATTGATTGGGTAAAGCATACAACCTCTCAGAACGAAGGAATCGTCGCACGCCCAAAAACTTTTAATGAACTACAGGAATAAAAAATCCTACTATAAATAGTTAAAAGATCTTAGAAGGAAAAAGATTGACCACCATAAAAAAAATTCATTTTTAAGTCTCCGTACAAACAAATTCCAGAAATGAGTTTCTAATGCTGAAAACGTACCTCTGGTATTTTAATTACCCTTTTATTGTCCCGTTTTTGACCACGCATTCCCAGCCCCGCCTACTGCCAACGCTTCATGGATTTTGTCTTATATACGTCTTATGACCCAGCATAGGAGAAATAAAATCCGCACTCACTTGAACTGTTTTTTCAATATTCTCCTTCTTCCGCGGTTTCGCTGTAAATCACATATTCAGGTTGCACATGACTTCTGATGACTTAGACTAGCCATCGTTAATCGCCATGCCTATTACTCGGTTTCCAGGCGACGTTGTGGTATTATGTTTCTGCCATTGTGGGCAGCAATCCTAATCCAGCTTTGTCGCCTGTACCTTTATTCAAGAGATTAGCACAAAGATTTTATACGATTACACATTGACTGTCATTATGACCTTCTATGGCAAATTAACAAAACAATAAGCCAGAAATATAAGTTTCTATTGTCAAAACATATACTTATCCAGAGGTTCCCCTTTTACTATTTCCAGCTACATTAGCCTCATTATAACGAAATTTGATATAGAAAAAAAACTGTTATAGAATATTTTGCTTAACCACGATACCAATTTCTTTTGTTTATTTATGTTTTTTGCAACCCTGGTTTAACGAAATTTGGAACTAATTTCACTGTCCCCTGACAACGTCGTTATAATGATTTTATTGAAGTTTATAATGACCTCTTCATGTGTTAATCCAGTGAACACAAAGCGTTATTAATATGCTTTAACATTTCCAAATAAAACTTAACGCTTTTGAATTACACCGCTAACATAAACCACATGCAAACTTTTGTGAACTTGTTTTCTTTATACTATTTAAAAAAGAAAATTATGAACATCTTTAAGATACCTTTTTTTTGACTATGTTAAGAAAAGTTTTCAAAACCTTCCCAAAATTTTAGAAACAGTTTTCAAATCTTTAAACTTTGAGATCTTTCATATTACCCTTTTTTTTTAACTTATTAAATCTTAACAGTATTATTATCAGTATTAGGGCAAATCTGTGTTTTGCTTGCTGGATTTATGGATGATTTAACTATATAATACAAATGGTGGTACCTGCAGATTTAAAGCGCTTTTTTTGCGTGTTGGCTTACTCTCTGAATATTGAGTCATGGACCCAAACAAAAAGCACAATATTCCACCCCCCCCCCGAAACCCAGTAGCTCTACTATGTATCTCGTAGAACTATACATGTATATGGGCAAACTAGAGGAAAAAACGATATGCTTCTCTTTTGACATCAGGTTGTCTGCTACACTGATCCACTATATATCAATATTCTATTGGCTTCATTTGCCACTGAAAACATGGGTAAAGCCACCTGACCTGATCGTGCTTCACAGGTCTCATGGGGGGGTTGACTGAAAATATTGAAAATAAAAAATAAACAAACAAACAAAATCAGAAAAACAACAACCAGAAGGCTATCAAAACTCAAATGCCATAGGCATCACAAAACGTCGTTATTAATTTTTTTTATTGAATGCTTTGTCCATGGTTATATATACAAGGTTTAATGCCTTTCCAAGTCCTCGCAGTACTAAAATATGTCCAAAATTTGAACAATTGGCTTCATGTGGATTTTGTGGCAAATTATGCAAACGATTTTAAACAGAGTTTTAAATTTTCTTCAAACTATTAAGTTGAACAAATCTTGGAATGCCCAATCTATCCTTACACCTGCATTTTAGGTATTAAAGCACCTCAGAAACCTACTTATAAGTAGAATTATAACCCAAAATGGAAAAAACAATTAAAATTGTCCAGACATTTTTTTTTTTTGGCAACTTAAATTTATTTCAACTAATTGATATTTTCACTAAATGTAATTTTCGCAAATGCAAAATTGATTTGTTTCATTGTATGTGTCTTGCTAGATTAGTATTGTGATACTTTGCCTGTAAATAAACAACATAGGGCGTCCGAATATAAACATGTTACATCATAAATCACACTATTTACATAAAAGACACATCACTGTAAGACTCCTAAATCAATATCCAAAACGTTTTGTGTTCACAAATCCCGGAAAACTAGTGGAAGTAAAAAATCAGCCTTATGGAGCTCAAACTGTTAAAATGTACAATGGAGAAAAATAATCTTGAAGTTGCATTTTTTTTACCCAGACATCATCAGCTTATTTTTTCTTCGCAGATCATTGGCAATGTATTTCAATAAGGTTCTAAATGCATTGAATCTTAAGATATTAATGCAAAGTATCAAATAAATAAGTTTGTTTAAAAATCCATATATTTACATGTGGATCAAATTTTGATGACGTCATCAAATTTGGCCAATAAGACTTAGATGTACCATATTTTGAAATCAACTAGATTTCCTTACTCAGAACAATCCAAATGTATATAAGAAGTGTTAAAATGTGAATACATTAGATAAATATGTTGCTTATCAGAGAAATAGTAAGTATTTTATACCTCTGATAAACAGAGAAATTACGTTTTGAGAAAATTGCAATTGAAACTCTATTTTTTACACTTGTCAATGGGAAAATGGAATTAAACGTTCTCTAACCCTAAATGTAAAATATCATATAGCTTCTAAACAAGTGGAAATAAAAAGCTTATTATATTGACTTATTCACAAAGGCAAAAATAAAATAAGAAAATTTCATGAATATTTTCACCAAATTTGATGACGTCATCTATATTGCGTAATATCTATTTTTTGCAATCCAGGCGATTTACGACCTCGGAATTCGTAATCCCGGGGTTCAGACTATCGATATATGTTGGTTGTAAAAAAAGTTCTCGTCGAGTAACCTTCTTCAAATTTTTAAAGCCCTTTTTAAATGTTTGGAGCCCTGACTATAGTGTGGTCTTTATGACCTGGATCCTGGTTTCCACCCTTGGAGGACCTTGTTATGGACACAACATGGCCTATAAGTTGGTTTGTACATGTATGTAAAAAATTAATTTTGTATTGTGCCACCACCCATCACTGGCGTAACCGGGGGGGGGGGCAGGGGCAGCTTCCCCCCTGTGGGCAGCTTCCCCCCTTGGCAATCTCCCCCTGAAAATTAGTGATTTTCTGCACCGTGTCAAATTACCGCGAAAACAAGATAGGGCCTATACCATCCAATTTTAATATTTGCTTGCTCCCTGAAAATATAGTGGCCCCCCGATAAAAGTGTTACGCCCACTGCCCCCATGAATGCGGCAGCCTAAACGGAATAAACTGCATGTTGAAGAGATGTTGTGACAGAGCACTAAATTCTTCCCGTTTTTGTAAATAGGATAATGTATCACATAACCAACAGCTATTGTCCAGTACTTAGTCTTTGTTTTTCGAGTGTCAACTCCCTTAAATGCAAAAGGGGAAACTAAAATGTCAACAAAACATACTTGCACTTGTGTATCTGGGGTTTGTATGACCAATGTGGTTTTTTGTTCAGATCCTGCTCAACAACCCTACTCTTATTCGAAACTGACTGTGATTAACATGTATACAGGTATGAACTTCACTGTACATTGGATAACGGCTTAACTCCCCTCCGAAGGACGGGATATTCTCATGGTTTCTTTCCCAAGTCCAATGAACCATGGGAAAAGCGGACTCAGTTTAACCAATAGTTTCTTACAAATTAATCCAGAATTCAGTACTCGATTTAAATTCCAGGATTGAACCGGGGACCTCCTGCACCGAAGGGCTAAATACTCCAACCAGTGGGCCACGCTCTCTCCCCATGTTCGATGGTGCGGTCTCTACGTGGGAGCAGTAGGTAATATAGTTATTGGCCTTTATGCGCCGGCCAATCCCCTCCATTTTTTTCCGTCATAATTAATTTTGGATAATATTTTGTTCGGGAAATCGTAGGATTTTAACCGAAATTGGTTTTCTCAGAAAAAAAAAAAAAAAATTTAGTTTTTTAAACTGAAAACTTGTTTTTGATTGAAAACTTTAGTTTATCGAGAAAAGCTATAACTAGGTGACGAGGTACATTAGAAAAGAGATGACGTTGACTGAAAATTTTTGCATACATAAAACCCTGTTCTCAAGTTTAAAAAATCTGAGTTTATCAGTGATCATTTAATTGAGAATTACAAGGTTCTAAATGGCATTTTGAGTTAATTTTTGAAAATTATATTGCCAAGCTTAAAATGATATATATCTTTAATGTTTTCAATGAATTTGTTTTAAAGGTCACACTTTCGGTTTGTTTGTTGTAAAAACGTCTATACTTTCCTAAATCACCAAAGTCAGTCCCGAACCTTTTATTGTAAATCACTAAATATTGATTTCAAGTGGAATGCCTGGGAATGCAGGAGAGTTGAGCCACAAGGAGAGTTGGATTTTTGCAACGTTTTATCGGAAATGCATTACAAGTAATCACACCATACTAATTAATCTTACCGCACTTTTTTGAAAAAAAAATACCAAAACACAGAAACTAATACACTCACTAATAAGAGATGGTCACTCATGCATGTCATTTCACACCTTATAATACTTTGTCATCCACCCTTAACGATGCTTGATGGACATGGGTTGGTATACAATCTTTTGTATATTGATCTCCTTGTTGTTTCAGATCATGCTACAGCCAATGTCTAAAAATGGTACAAATGAAAATCGATATCAATATTAAATCTCAACCTAAGTTCATGCTCGGAGCCAGGGAGGGGGCGGAGGGGGCGCGCGCCTCCCAGTTAAATTCCTGCAAATTCCTTGCAATCAGTCCATTTTGAGTGATTTTGGACCAGTTACAGCTAGCCCCGGTATTTTAAAACGTTTTTTCAATCCTGGATCCGCCCCTGAAGTTAGTCGTGCTGTATCATCATATTAATATTTATACATACATCATATATACTATAATATATATATATATAATATAGCTTATATATATTATATCTATATATATATATATATATTATTATCTATATAAAATTATATATAGTTTAGTTGAGCCCACGCTTTGCTTTAACAAATGTACATGGTTTATGTAGCCTTTTTTATCAAGACGCGCGAGTAGTAGTAATACCATATTGAGCAATTTTGCATAGCTTACTCATTGAGTTTGAGCACTTAGGTATTCATCAACAATTGTGCAGGGCGCGTGATGGGTGGGCGGTTGGCTTAAGGGTCATTGATTCACTTTCATTTGTGGCATTGCATTTAGCTGTGCTGCACTGATGAGAACACCAAAGTTCGAAACGGTACTGTCGGCACATTGAGTATGGTGAAGAAATGGCACTGGCGATCGGACGTTAAGAGTTTAAAATATCAAGATTACTCGCTAATTTCTGACCAGAACATAATTACTCTTCGTGTCAAGAGTGTTTTTCGATTTGGCATTAACCTCCTTGCTAGAATACATAGCGATATGTCCTCTTATTGCTCGCGCCCGTAAGGTGGGCGAGCTATAAGAGATTACTTTCCAGAGAGACACCTGGCGATTTTCAAATGTTCGAAACGAGGCGGCTGCGATATTTAACATATTCAGATGTTTCAGAGTACATAAATTTGTGGCATAATGCTCGAAATATAAACAATAACAATAGACGATTGACCAATAACTATGAATAGGATTCAATGTTACTCCTTTTTTGAAACGAGAACGTAATTAATGACTAATACATGTTGATGGAACCAGGGCCTGGTTGTGGCCCAGGTGGCGGAAGCTATACCTCCAACATTTGTCTATGGGCTCAGACGATGGCGGCCCAGACTCATTTCAATATAAGCAAACTCATCAAACGAAGCTCATTCACTTTGACATGACAGATGTACTTCTGCAGATTCCTCGACATAGAGGTCAACGCGGAGGTTAGTGCGCTTCTTGCACGTTAGATTACTGGAGGGTTGGTTTCTTAGATACTTGGTTGTTTCTTCTTAAATGCTTCAGTTGTAGGATATTGACGAGCGGTTCAGGTAGATCAGTTCCATTAGGGTTTATTGTACATCAAGTCCGTGCGCGAGTTCCGAACATTGGTGTGTTAACACCAATGGGTCGTTTTGTAGTGTTTTTTGATATATGTAACCTCTTGCTAACAGTTTTAGGTAATAAATCAATTTTGCGACTATATTCTGTATCGCAACTGGAATATCATCCTGAGAATGATGCCATTAAAAACTAACTTCGGCAATAATGATCATTATTGAGACCCTTGCATTGCAATAAGGTAGTGCCCGGGCCGTATACCCAAGGACTGATGTTTTATTTTGGGGGTGGGCGTCATCAAAAAAGTGAACCTCTTTTTGGAAAAGTGGTCCTAAAATGCCCCTACTCATCTCATCACCACAAAAGCTGACTTCTGTCAAATTTCTCTTAATTTGGGACCTTTTTATCAAAATCAGCGAAAAGTGGACGTTTTGTCCTTTTTGTGGAAGTGGATGCGACCTGCATCCACGCCACCCCCCATTGAATACATTGAGAGGTCGGCCATTGAAATAAAAAAAGCCGCCAAAACCGTTGGTCGGATTTTTGGTTACGGGGATTTTGTGATTCCCCACACCCCCGGAGGCCCTCATAAGTATAATTCTCCTGCTTGCTACCAGAAGTGAACATTTCACCATCATATTGTGTCATTTACCCGCTTACGAATATTTCGAACATCTGTCGTATCAACGTACGTCATCTCAGATTTGCGGGTGGTATGTTCCTTACCACTGACGGTGTGAGTCACGGTCAAGTTCGGCTTAATCAACTCTAGCTCTCAGAGATTTTGTTAAAGATGCAAAGAGAAATTCCAAATAACAGGTATCCTTAAAATGTGAACATTCTAATTATTGTTGTACTGGTTGTAAAGATTCTATTCAAAAATATATCCCCATCTGAAAGGATTTAGTTGATAATTATTTTAACAAAAAACTCAAAAAATAAATAATTTGACAACAGAAAATACCGAAATTGCAAAAAAAATGCAGAGAGATTAAAAGTTGTAACACTGATCCATTGACCATGATAAAACCAATGATTTGAAACTAAATTTGGATCGATGGAGAGAGGGTAGCCTATTTGATCACCCCTAAATTGTTTGCCAATGTAAAACTTTGTTGTCTATCAGATTGCTGTAGGTGTGTACCAGGATGCTGAATGTGTAAAGTCATTATGAAGGTTGGACAGATTTTTAGCATCACGATAAGAATACATAATTTCAAATGCCCATTTAAAGAGATATGCTAGAGGATTAATGATGTACATTCAAGCAGACACTCGGTTTCCCAAATCAAATGTTTGGGATTCGCCTTGAAACCGGGTGAGCTGGGTGGGACACCCACAATTACAAACACCAACGGCCCGACTCTCCTAAGGGACCCTGATATGATTGTGTAAGGTAATATTAAAAAGTTATAATATTTTTTCAAATGTCGTAGGACTTTTAGTAGGTCTAGTCCATATGACAATGCGTGTTATTGTCGATAGTCCCTAGGTAGTATAGGGTTATAAATCAGAATCCCATTGCTAGAGTTGGGGAAGAAGGTTTGACAATGGGGTCTATAGTTTGAGGGTGCTGAATCGGAATTTGTAGGTCCAACCTCTGGGAAATGTGGGGAACTTGGGTACAAAATACGGGGATATAAAAATTAGTACAGGGGTAAATTTGAAATCAAAGGTGTTTAAATGTACACCAATGTATTTGTTCATTATAAGGATTAAAAAGGACCCCACCACGTATAGTTTGTCTAGGTTCGACCTTTAGTTAAGCCCGGGGTAGAGCCCTATAAGGTTCAAGGACATCCTGGGGGTAAACGTTACCCAGGGCTCCGATTTGTTGAAAACTGAGTGGAGAGAAATTGTTCTTCGTCTTGCCTTATTTTACAATGTGTTGGTATTTTGGTTTCGTACTTAGTGGCAAAAATGTAACAAAGGGTTCTACATGTCTATAGCGGTCACCAAAATGACGCAAAGGTTACAGAGCGATCACTAACGAATTGACATTAATTTTCTGCTTCAGTTGATAAGGCAATAATTTGACACCGGTTCAAACAAAATCTGAGCATGGATTGTTTTTGCCCCCAGAATAACCTTGGACCTTATCAGGACTGATAGCTGGTACTAAAGGTCGGAACTTGACAAAACTAGACCGTTTTTAATCGTATAAGGAGAAACAAATACATGGTGTACATTTAAAACAATGTGACTGATTTCAAATTTACCCTGAACTAATTTACACCCTGTATTTTACCAAGTCCCACATTTCCGCTAGAGTTGGACCCCAAAATCGATTCATCACCCTTCAAACTAAGAAAACATTGTCAAACCTCCTTCTCCAAACTTCTAGAGTGGGATTCGGGTTTATAATCATACTAATACTAAAATCAAAACTTCTTAGTGTCTACACATGGTCTATAGGACTGTGAAACTCAAAACACAAAGTCCGGCAGACTCTAAAAGACTCGCTAATCTTGCTCTTGTTTTCGCTTTGGTAATTGTTTTTGATGGGCATTCCAGGTCATATTCACAGGCTTGGAACTGCTGGTCAGCAGAGTGAATCGACCTTACGACTATGGTAAAATATTGGTAAAACTGATATAGCGTTTCGTAAAGTACGTCAAGCGAATTCGCAGTACAGTATGAATATAAGTACACAAGTAGTACAGTACATTGACCATGGCATCAATTGATAAACATAGGAAATTCTTTAATCCGAAAAGGGGATTGGCATTTTATTCCACAAAGGAGAGACAGTCGAACCTGTCGAAAACCACAGTCACAAGGTAAGTGATATGCAGACTTTGAAATATTGCATACGAAATACAATATCGTATGACTAAGTTGCTTGCTCGTAAAAAGGTTCCCTTGACTTAATTGGGTTTTTACAGTTCTGCATTCAATGTTTTGAAATTGTTTGAACTGAAAGGTATTGATTAAAATATTATATTACCTTGGCTGTCCCAGTATTGAAAAGTGCAGCGTTATGATTGAGTCAGTGTACTCGCCCCATGATTTGGCAATAATGGTTGCCAAGGCATTTCTATGAAATCAGCTGTTTTAGGTAATAGAATAGAAATAAGGGTGAGCAAGTCTCATTTATGGGCTCATAAGTATCCTTGGCCAGATTAACTTTCAAATAATGGGCTCGGCTGCGCCCGCCCGATTAGTTAGTGTTCCGACCTCGGACAAATTATTCGCCCATAAATGATAATGCATCACCCTTTATTCTTATTAGTATCCCGCTCTTCTTCACGGGCATATTTGTAATTGGACAAAAGAAAATGACAAGATCTCCCCCTTCGGAGGGGAGAAAAAACATAAATGCTATGGTATACCTGTAAGTCGTATTCTGTTTCGAATAATGGCGCGTTCCTAACTAGTATTTCTTTATACTTATTTCTAGGAGCCAGTATCTCCAATGTAAATTAGCTAGAATGATTTTTTTTGCTTTTTACAGGATATGAGTCCGAGTAATTCCAAAAATGAAATAATCCATTAAGAAGTTATACAGCTGAGCTTAAAACGAAGCTAAGCTAATGCTAATTGAGCTCCCTGTACATAATCATGCACATTTTAGAAAGTACGGTCGAGCGACGCCCTTAAAGAGACACAAGGACATCTCACGTCATTTACACCTCGACATAGCGCTTTGCATGCCGGTCGAAGCTTCAGGAACGACCTTTTCTTGACCAACAAAATGGCACTGAGGATAAGGAGTTTACTTCTTCAACAACATGTGATGTACATGCATGCTCGCTCTGACATCCACGTCAGAGAATTAAAACATGACTTATATGGGGTCCATGTGACATTTTAAAATTTACTACTTCGGGTCGCCCGGTTCGGAATTACGAGCCAAGCGCACTTGGGGATTTTTTTTTTTAAACACTATCGTGCGCTGGCCATCTCGGTAGGGTAAGATGAATAAATATTGCATCCTTGGTCACCTGGAGTACTAAGTAGTTAGATTTCAAAAAAAATAAATCTTATTATGTAATAACCGTTCTGATGCTATCCGGTAGGAAAGCGAAGGACACTTTGCGAACCGACACCTATCAGATGATATCCAGCGCTCCTCCTCTACCAACCCTGGCTGATAGCTTAGTGGTAAGAGCGTCGTGCTGGTGCATGTAATACGAAGTTCGCGGTAAGATACGGCAAGCGCACATGTTTTTGGATTGTGGAACGAATCCCCACAAACGCTCCAGCTGGTAGACACATTTCTGCTGGTTACTGGTAGGACCATTTCGCTATTGGTAAGTAAATACCTCTTGTCAGGCTTCGATGTCGAGCTCAGCGAGCCAAACACTTCAAGGGAAACCCAACACTTCAATGGAAACCCAGAGAAACCCAATAGCGATTAATTAAAAAAGAAAAAATGTTCAACAAACCATATTGAGTGTATATAAATTAGCCAGAATGCCCCATAATCCATATATGGTTTGTGATTTACCAAATATGGTGTGGTCAACCAAATATGGCGTGTTCTTTCACGAAATCCGACTTCCAAGGTAGATTCAGATAGTCACAGTTACTCCCCAGAGAGCGCCATACCTGAGTGCAATTCCTCGGTGTAGCATAAGAGGCGTGTAATGTAAGTCAATTGTGGAGAGAGCCGTGTGGTGTGTTTTTTTTATAGACATTTTTATTTTTTTTACTGGTGTGAAACTTCCCTTCCCTTGCCTTCCCTTTCTCTTCTTACCTGTTTCCCTTTTCTTTGAAAATCAGTGGCATAGTTGGGCATTGTAGCAAGTCAAACCAAGTTTTTGTTTTTTTTTTTTTTGTGTGTGTGTTTTTTTTTTTTTGTTTTTTTTTGATTTGCGCCTGTTTTGGTTAAAATAGCTAAACATAGAATAGAAACGTGGAATCTGATGCAGAAATAAAAATGGCGTCTGTGTTCGAAGTTGACGAAAATGATGCAATAAACCGTCTTTTTCAAGAATCATTCTAGGCAACTTTGTTGAACGCCGGACGGCGATTTTAGAGGCCGAGTGATTTAGCATTTGAACAAAAATCGCTGTGGATATAATAGTATGGACCCGTAGGAGCACAGACAGACTAGGAACGATTCATGGTTGATATATCATCGACATCGTGGATCGAATGCACTTTGATTGTGGGAGGATTCTAATTTTCTACGGAATGGTGATGGGCAACGCAAACCAAATTGGAGTTGCCACGTTCCATGAGTTCGGAAGGCTACGATGAATGGTAACTTGTAGAAAACGGAGGGGACGGTGGTGTGGTGACATGGTGGTGACCTCATGTGCCTTGGTGACCTAATTGACCTTTGGCCGGTCAAAGGTGTGTTAACCCTTTCCCGCCAAGGCTTGTTGCAAGTAATATCTGGAGTCCGTAGGCGTCATAATGTGATGTAACCTGGTGGAAGGAAGCGCGGGTTTAGAAGAGTTCTTGACTTGATTCGATGTTGGGCATATTTCGGGCAATAATGACATATGCAAATGAGCAATTAATATGCAAAAAATCAGCGTAATCACTGTATTTTAGAATGTACCTCGGACACGACATGTAAAATCCTTTCACTTCGCAAAAACCCATTATTGGTGTGCATCTTATGGTGCAGTTTAAGTCTGAGACATGCGGCTTATTGAGTATGCCCCCAAATTGAGTGCTAATTAAAATCGCATAATTGCCTGTATCGCTCTGTAAAACGGTACATCGGATATGCAAAAATTCCTTTGGATACATGAAACTACTATACCATAAATCTGGTGTGAATTCATAGGAGGGGGCTAGGGGGGGTGTGGGGCCGGGTGGGGGGTAGGGTGGGTGCGTAAGGGAGGGGTGCGGAATGGTGTGGAGGTGGCGGGCGGGTGGGGTGCGTCGGGGTGGGGTTGCGTTGGGAGGGGTCGGGTTGGTGCGTCGGGCTGGGGATCAGGTGGTTTGACTTGGTGACCCCATGTGACCTTGGTGACCCCAAGGGACCTTGGTGACCTCATGTTACATCACGCGACCTGGTGACCCCATGGGACTTTGGTGACCTCACATGACTTGAGCCCATTCACAAAAAGTGTCGGGGAGGGGTCGGGTGGGTTGCGACAGGGAGGGGCGGGTGTGTCAGGGGGGGACGGTGGGTGCGTTGGGAGCATGTTGGGGGACCTCATGTCACCTTTGTGACCCTGTGTGTATCTTGGTGACCTCATGTGACCCCACGGTGACTTGGGGACCTCATGCACCTTGGTGTACTCTCTTCTGTCAACTTGGTGAGCTATCAGGTCACCTTGATGACCTCATGTCACCTTCGACCAATCACAACCGCGACGGCAGATGACACTAGCGGTCCTCCATGACCGTGAATGACATTTTATTTTTTACTGCATTTTTATTCAAATACAAAGTTTGTTCCTTAGTGATAAATCATATAGTTGACGACAAAAATATCAACCATTTGTAGAAAGTATTATCCGTAGACAACATGCAGCAGCTATTAAAAAATCACCCAAAAAGCACCTCATTTTTTTTTTTAAAATGGTGCCCTTGGTGCCTAAGGAAGTGTATCATAGGTCCCATATGGGTCCAGGGCAGGTTAAAGGCATTATATATATATCATATATTCAAAATACAAAAACATACAATTAGCGTTGTAACATATGCATAAAGCCAGCTATCAATTTCATCAACATTTAATCTAGGTTCTCATGGGTCTTCAAGGGCAGAGTGTTAATGTATATTTCATTAATTTCATTTACCAAATACATGAAATTACCAGACCATCCATCATTACAAAATAAAGGACCATTCCTTAATTCATGGTATCAGGTACCAATTAGTCATTCCCTTCAGGTCCGCACCCAATAACGGGCTCTGCAAAGTACCACCAGTACAACCACCAAACCAAGGTTGCCACGAATCCACACGGGCGGGGACCGCTCTGTTTCAACACTATCGTGAGCTGGCAACTCTAAGAATACATCTAATTGATAATGTTAAAACATCTCAGTCATGAATACTGACTAGTTCTGGTAAATGTCGTCTGCTAGAAGTGCCCATACAAACATGTTGATTTCGGAACATTAATGTAATTTTAGTGTAAGGGGTTTCAAATAAATACCCCCCCCCCCCGCCTGTTCTTTCAGCCGGAATGAGTTACCGGCCTATAATTCCGGTATGCACACCCTACCAAAATTCTGATATGGTATGAGCGGCTTAGTGAAAATTGTTTTCACATGTGAATTGGTCATTTAACTTTTATGTGTATGCTATGCCATTAATACTTTATCAATGTATTAATCATGGATCATGCAGGCCAGTTGACTTCATCTCGTAAATGAAGATTGTATATCAAATCAAATTATAGCACCCATTACATTCGCATCTCGATTCCCGTGCATAGACTGAAAGCTTGGCTATGCGTGCATGTATCACGTACGTGCGTCAAGCTGAACACTGTGGCAGGATGCGTCATCTAATGGCAAGAGGGTATGGGACGGTCACATATCCGCCGCCGTACGACCACATAATGGGTGATTGTACATAAATGTGGGAATGCGTATAATGATGCGGCGTTATAACTTCCTGGTCAGAGTGACCCCACCGGTGATTAGCAGTCGGGAGGAAGAGTAGAAATTAAGGTATAATTGTCAGTCACAAAATAGAAATAGTTGCAATCGGCCTTAGATCCGGGGATTTGTCTTGTATGAAGGCCTAAATATGAAAAGAACTCAATGCAAATGATGTAGTACTCATTAACAGACAGGTTGTTAGGGTATTTGACGTGTGGTGATTGGCGTTACGTTGTTAAAATATGAATGCAAATTGCCAATGCCTATTTCGCCAAATACAAAATACAGAAATTGTTCTCAGGATTCCTCATTAGAAGATATTAAATAAATAGGGCTATGTCATTTTAATATTGTATGTGGATTTTGCCGATTGGGGACAACACATACCTACCCAGCCAAATTCAGTTGAACTAGGTGGTCTCATAGGTCAAGTTGGTCTTTTCTATTTGAGTAGATACGCATACCAGATTGAGTAGTGGCCAGGTTGACCTCTTTCACTTCCCCGGACCAAGTCTAAGTTAACAAGTTTTAGGCATGTTTACCGATGTCGGCTAAAATTTAAATCCGCTCCGTTTAAGTTAACCATTGCTTGAGATGTGGTTATTTGAGGGGGCGTTTTAAATTGACGATTTCAACAATGATTCGCGTTTTTAAACATCGTTTGAGAATAGGGCCTAGTGTTTAGTCATACGTATCCAGCCGTGATTCGGCCACAGTGCATGCATTGCAGATTTGTTTCCAACTCATGTCAATGTGCGAATTTGAAAGTGGATTACACTTGCAAGAATCCAACTCACGTACAGTCGGGAACTGTCTGGGAGGAAAGTACAGGGTGGTCTCAGAAAGAATTTACACCCTAAATATAGGCGACCCATAACTTCAAAAGTAAGTATCACATTTGAGAAATTTAAGAAAAAATCCTTAACAGGATAGTGGTCCGATTAACCAATTGAAAATAATACATAAAGAAGTTATAACACACACGAGCTTAAACGAAGCTAAGCGATATTGCTAATTGAGCTCCCTGTAATAATCAATGCATTTTAGAAAGTTACGGTCGAGCGACTCCTCTAAAGACACAAGGACATCTCACGTCATTTACACCTCGACATAGCGCTTTGCATGCCGGTCGAAGTGCTTCAGGACGACCTTTCTCTTACCCCCACACAATTGGCAACTGAGCTAAGGAGTTTCTCTTCAATTCACATGTGATGTACATGCATGCTCGCTCTGACATCCACATCATAGAATTTTTAACAAACATTACTATATCTGGGGTTCCATTGTGCATTTTAAAAATTTAACTACATGTCTGTGTCGCCGGTTCGAATCCGGCCAGCGCACTTGGGATTTTTTTTTAAACACATCGTGCGCTGGCCTCTCTAGGGAAAGATGAATAAAAATACTCTTGTCTACCTGAGAACTAAGTAGTTAGATTTCAAACAATATACATCGTATAGTTTAAATATACCGTTTCTGATGTCTATCCTTAGGAAAGCGAAGGACACCTTTCGAACCTTACACTATAGCTGCATTCCTCGCTCCTCATACCAACCCTGGCTTGATAGCTTATTTATGTACGAGTCGTGCCTGCGTTGCAAATGTAATACGAAGTTCGCCGGTAGAATCCGGCCAAGCGCACATTTTTTGGATTCGATAGGAACGAATCCCCGACAAACGCTTCACTGGTAGACACATTTTCTGCTGGTATACACATTTTCGCTATTTTAGTAAATACCTATCCGTTTCAGGAGCTCGAGTCGAGCTCTGCGAGCCAACACTTCAATGGAACCCAACACGTCAATGGAAACCCAGGGAAACCCAATAGCGATTATTACAAAAAAAATGTTCAAAAACCATATTTGAGTGATAATAGCCAGAATGCCCCATAATCCATATATGGTGTGTTTCTTTTACCAAATATGGTGTGTTCGTAACCACATATGAGCGTTGTTCTTTCTACGAACTCCGACTTTCCAAGTAATCAATATTCACCGTTACTGCCCTCTCCCCCCCGAAGCTCCTTACCTATTGCAATTCCATCGGTTAGCAAAAGAGGGTATATGTAAGTCAATGGAAGGATCGTGGGTGTGTTTTTTTTATAGACCTTTTAAGGAATTCCGAGTCCAACCCCCCTAAAATGACCTCGTCATTTAATGCTAAGTTCCGTGAAAATCAGTGGCATAGAGGGGCATTGTAGCCAAGTCACAACGTGATTGCGCCTGTTTTGATTGCGTAAAATGCTAAACAAGAATAAAACGCTGAATCTGATGCAGAAAAAATTGCGCTCGTGTGTTCGAAGTGACGAAATGAATGCCATAAACCGTCTTTTTACAAGACATTCGTAATGAAGTTAGGGACGCCGGAGGCGATTTTAGAGGCAGTGCTTTAGCATTTGTAACCAAAAATCTCTGTGGATATAATATATTGGCCCCGTAGGAGCCCAGACTAGCACTATTCATTGTTGATATCATCGACCGTCGTGGATCGCATGCAGTGTGATGTGGGATTCTAAATTTATACGTTGTCATGGTTGGTGGGCAAGCAAAATTGGAGTTGCACGTTTCCCTAGTTCGTACGGGCTCGATGATGTTAACTTGAGAAAGGGAAGGAGACCGGGGTGGGGTGACATGTTTGGTGCCTCATGAGCCCTTGGTGACCTCATTGACCTTGGCGTTCAAAATGTTACCCTTTCCCGCACGGCTTGTGGGTTCAAGTTAATGTCTGGAGTTCCGTAAGGCGTATAATGATGTTACTTTGTGGAAGGAAGTGGGTTAGAGTTCTTGACCGATTAGATGTTGGGCTATTTCGGGCATATTGGATAAACCCTTAAAGACACATTTCATAATCCACCCGAAGAGTAAACATATTTTAATTTTTGGATGACAGCTATAAAAAAAGTGAAGAATAAGTCGTGTAGAAGTCTCTTAAGTTATTTTTTCAAGCGAAAATTGTATAGAAAAGAAGGAAAAAAACAACAGGGTCCAAAGAGCTGACTCTTCTCCATCCATGTACGTGTAAGTATATTCCAGATCGCCATGATCAGATTTTCCGTTCGTTGCACCCCATTGGTGATAAGTTCCATATATCACCTTGAAGAGGGATGTCCCCATGACTACGATTACGTATGTTTCCGCCCTGAAAGCTACCGTTAGCGTGTCTGCCCATTTCAAAATGGTCGCTATTGTGTTATGTAAAACACCATTATAATTATTCCGATAGGAATTTTATCCACTACTGCCGAATCAAGTTTAATTTCTTGAAGGTGGCTGAAACATCTAGGTGTCAAGATCGCCGCCTCAAGGAGGTTTATTTTGCTAAATGAACTTAAATGGCAAATTGTTGAAATAAGAACTTGGTATATTTTTTGGGATCTCCAAAAGAATTTATAGCATTATATTTTAGGTTACAGACTTGTTTTAAGATGGCGGTGATTATATTCGTCTCTAGGGACGTACATCAGGAAGAAAAAGTATCCTCTACCCCATCGTTTCGACGTTCTTAAACCCACCTTCTAATAATTACCCTAAACCCATTCCCAAGATGATTAAAGTGGGGTATTATTGACTTGTCCAAAGAAATGCTGTTCTATCACTTTACCAATTGAGCCATATGAAGTAGTTTAAACTGACCCTATAATAGTTTCTTAGGAAAACAACAGCCCATATGAACCTGATACAATAAATTCATAATAAGTAGTGTTACTGTGGTGTAAGGACTACTCAGTGACGTTAAGGGTGTTTCCCAGTAAAAACAAAATCTTCTTATGAAAGTGAAAATGTTTGTCTATATATAGAATGGAAATTTAAATATGTGACCTACTTACTTGCGAGCACATCAGTGCTATCTTTATTTCTGACTTGTACTACCAGCTCTTTCTCCCTCTCTACTGCCGGTAAGGTTAGCTATACTACTAGTGGTCTCTAGTTTTTTTTGGTTTTGTATTAACCTTTCGCTCGCGAATAATTTAGACCATCCTTAAACAGGCTAGGTGAGGACTAATGTATATAATGCAAAAATATCAATTTTGAAAAAATCGGAGAACTACTGAAGGCCCCTTCTCAGGGGTGAAAGTTGTTAGTTTGTTGCTTTGAGTTGTGTATGTAAACGAGTTTGTGCGAAGGGTTTGCGGGGTACTCAATGGTTGGATATAATAGGGCCGTATGCTCAAACGTGTTTAAAGAACGGTGGTTAAGCCTACCGTGGTTAGCAACGCACTGTTTTAAAAAACCGCCAGGTTAAATATTTTAACAAGTCGTTTAGCTAACACTGTATGAAACGCCGTAAATATCACCACTGAACTTGGACTTTCTTCACGCCTATACCATTACGTGGGCGTGAACATATGGATGTGTCAGACAATGCCGTCCTGTATTTGTAAATGCAACGCATGAAGCCCCGGGTAATTTCAAGAATGTGCGCGTTACGCAAGCACTTTAGAATTGTTGAATGATGGATACAAAAGCCCGGCTTTTTAAAACTGTTTATGTCGTTGTGTCCCACTGCTATCTTCAATACGAAATAACCGATACACACGAGCATGAAAATGAAGCAAAGGAAAAATGGACGCGAAGCTATAAACTGAGGACTCGGAAAAGAAAGATAAGAGAAATTAAAGGTAACTGGTCTACCCACGAGTATCACATATCGTTAGGGACACACGTCCTGAAAATTTGGAGGACCTGGTTCGGAAAGATAAACGATTTTTGAGTTCAGAATTCATTGGACTCCATGTTGTGATTATTAAAATTGCTGTTTTAAAATCTGAAATTTCTTTCAAGCTGCGGACTGGCTTGTTTTAGATAAAGGGTCAGTACAGGGACCTTAATATTGTTCAATTTTTAAGGGTTTGGGTAACAAATTCAGGATTATTGCCAAAGTATCGGATGAAGGCGGACAAAGTGGTGATATAAAGTTGCTAATATAACAGGAACCACACAATTTTGTAATTTGTTGTTCTTTTATTCACCTATCATTTCTTAAACAAGGGTCACAGGTCAAAAAGTTTCTTTCCGTACTGAATGTAAATACATTATGACAATATCGACACAAACATGTTCCGACATGTCCCTTTCCTACCGTCTAAAGCCTGAATTATAAATTCCTTATTTATTTAGTTTTTAATACAATTCCAAAGTTGAGTTTTTAGGTCCTATGTTGTATATTTTTTTATAAGGGAGGGAGTGGTCACTATTTACGCCAGGGGGAGGAGGAGGATTCGACATTTTTTCGTCCGAAAAAAAAATCGCGTTCCCCCTTCGCTTTGTTCAATTTGGCATTCCCCCTGATTTCATTAGATTTTTCCATTAAACGGTTCACGCCCCCACCCGATTACTTATATTCGCCCTCTTTGCTACAATTTTCCTTCGTATTCCCCTAGCTCAAATCATCCATTCCCCTGGTATAAATAATGCCCCTCCTAAAGTTCCCGCCCCTTGCTAGGGAGTCTTTTGAGTTTTAAGGGGATGCATTGTTCGATGTAGGCTCCAAATGTGGAGAAGGTTTCCTGGTCTTCCAACTATAGCAGACAGGAGGTGGGCGAGTAGCGTCACCCAACTCAAAGGCAAATAATTACCCCAAAATTATTAAAAATGAATGAACTCAATGCACTCCTAACACATGTAAGGGTCCGAAAAACATCGGCACACAACTTTCCAAAACATTGCCCCTAAAATCAGTCCAATCTGAAAAAAGCACCCTAAAATCCTGGGCTACGATCTGGTGGAGTTCTTGACCCATATTTACATATTCCATCTGGTGATTCAGAAGTGCCCAACCTCCAACACCTACCTCCTCCAACGTGGACAATTCCTACACAGCCTATGTAAAGCTTTTATTAAGATAGCAAAAGAAGACCATTCCACCGTGGATGTCGTTGCACTTATATCCCATACTCGGATGGGAATGTGATGCACTTTACAAT
Source organism: Ophioderma brevispina (assembly GCA_023653785.1). NCBI lineage: Eukaryota > Metazoa > Echinodermata > Ophiuroidea > Amphilepidida > Ophiodermatidae > Ophioderma > Ophioderma brevispina. Next base: position 5,834 of record JAMKCH010073299.1, on the reverse strand, counting down.
GATTCTTGAATCTGAACACGGGAAGAAGCGCCATCCTAAGGGCTTCAGATCTGACAAACTGCTGGATAGGAAACGTCGTAAGCGCTGGGAGGAGACGTCCAAGGCATCGACTTCACCCACTCCAACAGGAAGACCTGGAAGACATATAAAGCTAATCAACGCAAGTTTCCAAACTATCAAAATGTCCCGTGTCTGCCAACTCCATTGCTGAGCAACTCCTCGCAATAGTCGTTGATAAGGCTATTGATAAGGATACACCTCAGCTCTGTAAAAGGAGACCACCAAAACTTCGATCGTGAAGAAGTCGTCGAGTCCCGGCGGGGACGGGTCACTTTCAACCCAATTCTCACTATATTAGCTTACCTCTGCTATCAGCCAACTTAGTGAAAGCCACAGAGTCTTGGATAAGATACCAGCGCATTCCTTATGCACTGTGGCTCACATGGTCTTGAAGGGCCCATGAATTCTATGCATTTTTTTATCAACCAGTCCTTACCAAAGATATGGAGGAGGGCTACCATCATGACCATCATCGCCACTCCTCAAACCAAACAAGCCCTGTTGACAACTCCAGACAACGAACGCCCAATATTCACTACTGTGGCGTTTGCCTTCACTCCTTGAGAGGCCTGATCCTGGCCCGGCTGAAGCCAGTCATCGAATCCATCTGCCTACGAACAAGCAGGATTTCGCCATGGCCGAGCACGGATTGAACATCAATTGTAAAACTCACAAATGATATTGAGGAAGCTTTGAAAAGCGCCGCAAGGCAGGCTTCATCTTACGGCATCGTAAGAACACCGAGTGGCACCAGGGATTTGCCACTCAAATTCGCAGACCAGCCCGGATCGTCAAATTGTACAATGCATATGTAACATGCTTTCAGACCGTACTTTGTTCTTTAATACCAGTGAGGGCAGAGCATCGACCGCGTCGGCTTGAGGAACGGAGTCCCCACAAGGATCAGTAATTGGCTCCCATGCGTTTAACTTTTATATCAGTGACTTACCTCAAACACATCTAGACAATAGGGCTACGCCGCGCCGATCTTGCACTTCTTCACTCGGACCGAAGCTGGACTGAAGTAAAAAGTATACTTACTGCAGCAGATATGCATATGTATATCTAAAGACCTTAGACTCAGCTGAAGCCATAGGCCTACAATCCTACACTAACTTATCTGGGAGTAAGCTTGATGCGTCGCTTACTCGGCAGGATCTCGAGTCAGCGTGTGCAAAGGTATCTTCGAAGGAATAACCTCCTGTTCCGCCTTGCTGATCTTCATGGGGTGCTAGCTAGTCCATCCACTCTATGCACCATCGCCCTGGCTCTAGTCTACCGCGCTGCTGAATATGCTGACCCCGTATGGTGCAATCGCTTCTCTACAAAAAAGCTGGACACATTTTCAACAAGACCATGAAACCGTTTTGGCTTGCCTTCTTCCCACTACATCTATTTCACTAGGGCTTTCATATTTGCCCCTGCATGCTTCGATAGAATCACACACCCAACTGTTGAAACAGGCCTCTGTCGGACAACAGTACCCCTCCTGCATCATACTGTCAAAGAATCAACACACCGCTCTGCAGACAGAGATCCCCCTGCGCTATCGTCAACCTAGCTGTCTACACGCCGCAAAACTCTCCAGCTCTCCATTCAACATCTTACACATGGAAACACTAGGCCCTAATACCCAAGCCAGACCATTTATCAAACCTATGACATAACTCCCTCCTGTAGCAATCTTCCCACACAAGAATGGGTCACCTTAACAGGATTCGCACAAGAGTCGGCCGTTTCAACAGCAAAATGCACCGATGGGGCTGCGACGCATATCCAGCCTGCCAATGTTGTTCTCCATCATAGACTGTCAGAGACTGCAGAGCACATTCTCAATGTATTGCTCTGCTAACCCTTACGTCCACCGGTGAATATAGACCTCTCAAACCCAATCAATCAACAGTCGAGCTGGCTCCACTAAATCAACATATTAGCTGCTGCCATCGTTAAATTTATAAGGGGTCCATAATGCCTGGTGTCATTACCTCACTTTAATCTGTCTAGCATCAGAGAGAAATCATATAGTCGGCGTTTTGAATAATTGCTTTTATATGTTGGAAATAGTGTCCGTACTGACTGTGAATAATTTAAAATGCGTATATTTGACAGCCTTTAAATATTATGGGTATTTCTTGTAAAAGGATACTACGGCGATCCTTAGCCTCGATCCCGCCCACTCACACCATCCAATCTGAGATTTTGTATCGTTTAAAAGATTGTATTTTTCTTATTTACCTGCAATAAAATGTTCATGCCTTCATATAAGACGCCCAACTTAAGCCTAGTCACAAATCTTCTTTAAGAGGATCAAATGATGACAGTAGTGTACAGGGCTTTATTCCGTAAAGAGTCTTTACTCTAGTCAACTCATGATATCTTACAACCAGGACCACCCAAAAATGGCTGACCTTTCCCATTTGGATACTACAGCAGCGATGTAAGTGGGTGTTTTTCGTTTTCCAAAATTATTAGTGCATGATCTATAGCTCTTGTAGCGAAAAAAGTACTGCTCAAGTTAAAAAAATGTTTATATCGGATTCAATACACTATGTTTTTGGATCCGGTGGAAGTACCTTTTACGGATTCAAAATCAAACACTAATCAGCTGTTAGCTATTGGGTACCAGACAGTGTCATCAATAAAAATGTATTCTAACATGTTCGCTCTCTGGTCCCTCTGCAACATTGGTTATACACTTGCAAATCTCTTCAACTTGATGACACGACTTTAGCACCCAAACAACATGATATATTAGCTGTAGTAAAATTTTTTGCCTATTAAACCATAGATGAGTCAATAGCTTTCATATGCGCCCCATTGGTGCACATATCAATGCTCCATTCACATGAAAGGTCATTTTTTTTTGAACAATACCAAAAATCAATCGCTTCTATAGATCAACTTGATGACATCAGCCTTTGCATCATCAAAATTAGATCAAATTAACAACATGTTCGAATTGTGAATCAATTCACCAAACCTCACATTTACTACGACATATCCACACTTTAAAACATGTGCCCGTGATGTGGTTTGAACCCCCACTGCTGTGACAACGAAGCGTCGTTTTTATCAGGTTACATCATTTTCTTATAAGGCTGACTATCACCATTGTTACTCTTAGACGACATTTCTTTCTTTCCTGTCTCTAACTTTGACTAAAACTCATGTTGTATGCACAAACTCATAATGTGGTGTTAAAAACAAATAAAGAGGCCAGATCTCCTTAGCAAATTAACTAAGAAGATTTGGATTGTCGTGGCGCATTATTTTTCGGGGGGGGGGGCAAATTCCTTGACCGTGATTAATTTTCCCCTATATCCCCATCCCGCTGCACTTGTATCTCAAAATTACTTACGAATCATTGCAATATATGTAATCCGGCAAGATCACCTTTTTTACAGACAATTAATATGAAACAATTTAATATCTTATAATGTAATTAGGATTTCAATTAGACCCCCCTCCCACCCTGTGTAACATGAAAATAGTCTATTCAAACGTCTATTATTTGGGACTATTGCTTATGGTAAATAAACAACAATTACAAGACACAATATTAAAAGAAAAATCCTTCCCCAGACATAAGCAATAATCTCGAATATTCAAATTTAATAGAAATAACACGCTATTTTGCAGAGATCATTTTCGATATTTTTCCTAATTTAGTTATTTCCGCGTATGTTTCTATTTCTTCTTGGGTGGTGGGTGTAAGGACAAATTCATTGAACCGTGGTTAATTTTCCCCAACACCCATCCCGCTGACCATTGGCAATACATCCAAAATTATTACGAATCATTGCAATCTGAAGTAATCCGGCATAGCCAAAACGTTTGTATCACAACATTTTTGTTACAGCAAGTAAAGGAACAATGATGGAGAACTTAAATGCGTTATAATTTAATAGGATTTTAATTAACCCCCCCCACACACACACATACCCACCGTGTGTAACAATCTTATTCTATTAAACGTATGCATTGGGACTATGGCTTATGGATAATAAACACACACTACAAGACCCAATATTAAAGAAAAATCCATTCGCCAAACGTAAAGCAGATAAATCTCGAATATTCAAATTTTGTGAGAATAAGCACCCTATTTTGTAGAGATCATTTCGATAATTGTCCTAATTTCTTCCTCCTACTTTTTTGTTTAAATTTTATTTTGCATTTTTTCAACCAAGATAGACATTAATCATCATATTCTTAGGTGCGAAACATCTTAATTGGCCTTATGATATACATCTACCTCCGAATTTCGTTAGATGATACCCCTACCCCTAATCCGTTTTCAACTATTTATCATTAGCCTTTTTGATACCCTTCACGTTATAGCACCACACATACCGTACAAGACAAAGATATTTTACAACGGCAGTTTGGGTATCCAAAGATATATACTAACCGTATCTGAGTAAGATTCTATATCTTTCTGAGCCGGTCCAACCTTTTCTGAAGGACTTTTTGACCAGTGGTTCCCAGCCTAATATAGCTGAAAATATCAGTCATTTGATTGAAACCGTGAAATAAAACCTACGCCCTAAACTACCACCCCCCGGACCAATCAAGTTTAACACGTTTTTTAGGCTGTTTTTAACGACGTTCGGCTAAATTTAAACAGCGTTTAAAGTTTAAATGCTTTGAGAATTATACGTTTTATTTAGCGCGTTTAATTGCGATTTAACCATTGTTGCGTTACACATCGTTTTGAGAATACGGCCATTGTCCTTTAGGGCGGGAAAGGGTATTCTGTTGGTGCTATTTTGTGTATAATGTGGATTGGGTTGGGTCAAGACAGCTATATGTTGTTTGTCTTTAATTTTGGGTGTGAAGGGTATTCTTTTCGCATAGACTTTGTGGGTTGGTTTTGGGTCTGTTGGTGGTTAGAATCGGTTGTAGTGTGGATTATTGTTGAGATAGGTGTCTATGGTCTATGGTTAGGGGAGTTGCGGTCGGCGCGGTCAAAGTGTCGCGGTCGAAGATGCCGGTTTTGCTATTTATCGCGGTCACGGTGGTTGTTGTCTGTTTTTTGTTTTTTTATGTTTTTGTGGATGGATAGGTGATGTGTATGGTAGGCAGGTTTGGGTGCGCGGGTTCATAGTGCCGCGGTGGAAGATTAAGGTTTTGGTTGTTGGTCGTGGACAAAGTGTTTTTCATCGCAGATGTTTATTTTTCGTTTGGGTACAGCCTCCTATGTATTGTACGCACCACTGGCAGTGTGTATAATTCTGCTGTAGTGTCCATACGATCGTGGGAAGATATGACTTCCGGGCCGACCCGATCTCGTGTGCGTAGTTTGCGTTCGTAAGGTACCCGCTGTGTGTATAACGTATGAATTGTGCCTCGCCACGAGTAATGAAGTGCCGATGTACAATAGGGATTTGTGATCTGTGATGTCTTTGATTGGTTTGATTGAGTTGTTCAGACTATGCGTGTACAATGTACGTGGATATGTTTCGCGAAGGCGCTGAGAGGAAGGTGATGTTGGTTATATTGATGCCCGATGAACATGACTGTCTGTTTTGCGTCAAGAATTATCGTTTGCATGATCAGTGGATATATGCTGATGTATGACATCATGTATACTAAAATTACTTGTGAAATTATCGCATTATGACACCATTGTGGCAAAGAAAAATGTAATGGATAGATGTACATAGCTGGGATTATTTTGTTTTGCCCAACATATGGGAGAAAATGAAGGTTTTGTCGCACCGCCCCCCCCGCCCCGAGCCCCCCGTCCATTTTATTTATATGACTATGCTTAA
>JAMKCH010073296.1:0-12603 GCA_023653785.1 Ophioderma brevispina | reverse complement strand
TATATGGATAAACATGCAAAAATTTTAACCTGCAAATGGCACACAAACTTTTTTAAAAACCCACCTGATTGATTGAATTTTTTTAATGTGGGCCTACCGTCCCTTAATAAAGTGACATGAAGTAATAATGTAGATTATTATTGACCTATTAATCTTGAGGCAAAATAATGAAATACAGCTTTGCCCAGGCAAGCGAATGGAAATAAAACAAATTTTATCATTTTAATGTTGGTCGCATATGACAATGGCAGTTTTGTTACCAACGAGAGTATGACTTCAGTCCCAATGCACAGTGTTTGGTAATGAATTGTTTCTTTTGATGTTCACTCAACAGTGTAAGAAATCTTTTGATGTTCACTCAACAATGTAAGAAATCTTTTGATGTTCACTCAACAATGTAAGAAATGTCCTTGAGTCCATAAATCACAGAAGGATATTAGCATAACAAAAGGGGCTGCACAAAGTAAAATGCAAGTTTTGTGTTGTTTCATCATGGCGGTACCTCCATGGTTTCTTGATCAAATTTTACCTGAAATTACATCAAACGCAAACACAGTTTTTTGGTCAGAAAATAAACTGGTCCTCTGCCTTTTCGATATGAAATGAAAGCTTGAACTTCAGTTTGCACAAAAATGGTCTTATTTTTTTAGACAGAGTCTTTACCTGGTCAAGCGAATTGTTAACAGACTCGTACTCTAGTTTGAAAACAATTAATAAGTGATTAAACTGGACCTAAATCCATCACTGAAAAAGGGAAATAGTCAAATTTGGTACGAACATATTCATAAAATACACAATTCTATTTGTCTTGCCATTTTCCTTCGCACTGGCTTATATGGGAAGTTTTAAAAGAAATTATGTTTACTAGGGCTGAATTTCTGTCTCGCACAGAGTTGACACACTACGATCGCAATTGTATCATGTTAGAAATTCGATAAATTGTGTACAGCTGCCATCAAAACTGTTCAATATATTTGATACTTCATCTTAAAAATATTTTTTACATAGAGTTAGTCATTTCGTGCCATATGGCTCTATTTTTGTGCCCCACAGTAAACTAGGGTTAAATAAAAAAATCTGATTTAAATAAAAAATAGCCTATTTTTAAATTAAAAAAAAATAAATAAAAACACCAACTCTGGATAATAATTTGAACATAACTTAATCATTCTGAAGTATATGATGGTATTATCAAATGATGGACTCAATATACAACCACATCTACAAGTGTTTGGTAAGTGTTAGAGCCAAACTTGGGTAAAACAGCTTCTAGCAACCCTGCTGATTGAATTTCGAACATTGTACTAAGCGCCCATACTAAATAACTTCGGGTGGTGTAAATCATAAGCACCCACTTAAAATGACTTACTAAAGTGCCCTGGGTGCTAATGTGGACTAATACGGTACATTTTTCTTGTATGTTATTTCCTTGTTTTATTTTAAATTACAGGTTAATTATAGAGCAACTTAGAGGTGAAAAACCAAGATTACTGCAAGAAAAAGATGATGAAATTGAAAGATTGGACAGGCAAAAGACAAAGTTGGAAAATGACCTACGTAATTTGAAGGTAAATAGTGAAAACTTGCTTAACACTAAAGTGTATACGGTCGTGCACACTCCCGTTAGTGTATGAGCCCCCCCCTTGAAAACCACTTTGCCTGTGGAATTTTTTACCAAAACTCTGGTCATTGATGGGGTACATCAACATGACCACATAACAGGGAAAAAATGAAAATCGGTTGTACCGATTCAAAATGGTGGTCCAAAAAACGATTTTACAAAGAGCACCAAATTTCTCAAACAACTTTTTCCATAAAATTTTGCTCATAACAGGCGAACATAAATACATTTACATTGCTGAAATAAAAAATTAAAACAAGTTACTCCAATACGATTTAAAATAATAACAGCACATTTTTTTGAAGAGCACCCCCAATTTTCCAAATATTTTGAGATTTTTGGCACAGTTGGCTAGTAACATATACCTGTGAATGGTAGAGCTAAAAATTCTCTAGGTGTCACAAAAAAAGGAATTTTTTAATTAGAATAATTAATATTGTACATCTCCGATAATAATTCAACGGCTGCTGGACACGTCCTTCCAATATGAAATAGCCAGGAAATTGCGCCATGCACATGTCTACGCTCTTCCATTAGTCGTTCCATCAGTTCAGGCAAGTTAAGTTAGAGGCCATTTTCTTGAGGTGCCACTATTTTATCATGAACGGACATTGACATTTACAGCTCCGCTGCTAAAGTACAATCAGGATCCCGATTCTACAATTTTGAAAATTGGGGGCGCTTTAAAAAAATGTGCCATTATTGCTTTAAGGGGCAAAACAAATTTAGAATAGTGCCACCAAAATGCTTAATTATGCTAATTAGCATAATAAAGCCATGACTGATTCGAAATTTTACCACCAAAATATGCGCAACTGATATTTAGGCCAAGAAAAACAAAATAAACCAGTTAATCATCCCCGCCCGCTCCGATTTTGGATGCCGCACCGATTTTTTTGTTTATTTTTTTAAAAAACAACAACACCAAAAAGAGGGCTAAAAAGGGGGAAACAAAGTCAACAAAAAATATCGGAGCACTATTGAACTCTCATATCTATTTTTAAAGAGTATCCTTGATTTCTGTTGAGCAATTTCTTCAACCTTCTTGCATTATAGACCTACTATTTCTACAACACAATCACGAGAAAATCCTCATTGCGACTACCGTGTTGCCGTTTATCCCATGACGTTTGCAGCTAGACTCCAGAAATTTGATTGAAGTAGATACCTGCACTGCTGTGGCGCGGCGTTGTACAAGGCGCAACAGAAATCAGTAAATGGTCTCAAATTTTGTTTAGTCAATGTTAATCCACATTTGATGTGAAAACATCTTCAAACTCTGTCATGAATTATCAACAGATTTACGGAAAGTCGGACTTGTTTCAAGCCGACCATGCCGACCATTTTCTCTGTTACAAGCATAGAACTTTTCCAATGTCAATTGATGTATCAAAAGCAGAAACACTCTGCCTGATAAAGAGGCTGTTGTTTTGATTTACGTGGCACCCTATTTATTATATTGTGTACATTCTGCATTGTTACTATTTTGTGTTTAAAAAAAGTTTGTGTTAAAGTCATAAAACAAAATTTATATGTGCATCACACACACAGAAAAATGCAAACTTTACTGTAACAATAAAGTTTGGTAGCTAAGGCCAGGCGGTGAAGGTCATTAATGTTTTGTTACTGAAGTTGGGATTTAGAGGTTGCGAAATATATGTTAGACCAATGGCGACATATCCGCTTAAGTCGACTCACTTGGCCATATTTACCTCATCAATTACATTTAATCTACCAAACAGACCTCTACACCTTTTTGCATATAGCTAGAAAACACTATTTTGAGCAACTTTTCTCATCCAACAAAAGATGTTGGATGGAGAAATTTTGAGAATAAAAAAAAAATTGAATATTTTAGGGATTTTAGTTTCAAATTTGCTCTTCAGCAGACCACAAGTAGTTGTTTGCATGGGAAGAGTAATAGTAGCGTAGTGGATGTTTTGTTACAGAGATGGACAAGTATATTTAGCTCGTCACCCATCGCCGAGCCCGAGCCGGCTTAGAAGAAAAAGTTGCGATTGTATTTATAAAACATCGTAAATAAATTGTCATCACTAAATAGCGTGTTATTTCACTCTTCACAGGTAATTTTGGCATTTCAGTATTCTATGCCTTCTCAGCGTGTACGTATTCCAACAAAATAAAAAATTGGAAGCAAGGCTAGGCTAGGCTAGGCATGCACTGACGATCATGATGATCACATATTGTCATGATTGTAAACATACTATAGTTCGAAGTAGTGCCATATACCCATGATACATGTGTCTCTGTCAAAAATGTCCTATGCTCACACATCACTTACTGGGGTTATCTACACGAGGCATCCGCATACGATGCGGATCAATGTGGCCTGCATTGTGTATTACCAGGGGATGGTATTACATACACAGGAGTATCGTGTTACTGCACAGGCCACAGCGTATACTTTGTTCAGTCTTGAGTTTGAAGGTGACGTATACCGTACTGACCCGGGTATAGTCCCACTGGTTTTTCACCTGAAATATGTCTGGAATTTGGGGGTGGGATTATAACCGGATCTTAAGCCAAACACGAAATACGCAAGTCTCCGTAAACCAACCCCTAAGGCAGTATAAGTTGTTCATAAACGTGTGTAGTTGTTATGAAATGTATCAATAAACTTTAACAATGATTTACATGCGTGTACGACTCATTTAGTTTTTATAAAAAAAGGATGTTATATTTGTCATTAAAACCTTGTTATTGCAAGAACATTGATACAACTTCCCTCTTTTCGGAACTCACGACCAATGTTTTGACCCATTTTGTCGCCGGAAAAGGTGCGGTTCCCATCGTGAGAAATCTGCTTGTTCATCACATAAATTATACCCACTATGATTTCTCAGTGCTCCTATGTGAAACACGTGGTCATGATTTCCATTCTGTGACTTTCAGCCATACATGTTTATGCAACGCCTGTGCGTGGGTGACTTCATGTTAACTCATTTGCATATTTTGTTGCGCTTGTTACGTACGATGATTTACAAGTCACGCCCCATCAGTGACTTTACTACCCGCCCCCGTGAGTATATTTTGCATATTTTGTTGCGCTTGTTACGTACGATGATTTACAAGTCACGCCCCGTCAGTGACTTTACTACCCGCCCCCGTGAGTGACTTTCCTGCCGGGCCCATACGGCACGGTGACATTGCTTTGTTGCATCCTACACGTGGATTAACAGGTGATTGCGGTTTGCCGTAAGAGCTTGTGTGACCAACATCTTCAAACTCTTGTCATGAATTATAAACAGATTTACGGAAAGTCGGACTTGTTTCAAGCCGACAATGCCGACCATTTTGCTCTGGTACAAAGCATAGAACTTTTCCAATGTCAATTGATGTATCAAAAGCAGAAACGATTCTGCCTGATAAAGAGGCGTTGTTTTGGATTACGTGGCAACCCTATTTATTATATTGTGTACATTTTCTGCATTGTTACTATTTGTGTTTTAAAAAAAGTTTGTGTTAAGTCATAATAAAAAAAATTATATGAGCATCACACACACAAGAAAAAATGCAACTTTACCTGTAACAATAAAGTTTGGTAGCTAAGGCCAGGCGGTGAAGGTCATTAATGTTTGTACTAAGTTGCGGATTTAGAGGTGGCCGAAATATTGTTAGACCAATGGCGACATATCCGCTTAAGTCGACTCACTTGGCCATATTTACCTCATCAATTTCAATGACAATTTAATCACCAAACAGACCTCTACCCCTTTGCATTATAGCTAGACAACACTATTTTGAGCAACTGATTTTCTCATCCAACCAAAGAGTTGGATGAGAAATTTTGAGAATAAAAAAAAATTGAATATTTTAGGGATTTTAGTTTCAACTTTGCTCTCAGCAGACCATAAGTAGTTGTTTGCATGGAAGATAATAGTAGCGTATAGGCGATGTTTGTTACAGAGAGGGACAAGTATATTTAGCTCTTCACCCATCGCGAGCCCGAGCCGGCTTAGAAGAAAAAGTTGCGATTGTATTGTATAACACATCGTAAATAAATTGTCGCCAAAATCGCGTGTTATTTCATCTTTCACAGGTAATTTTGGCATTTCAGTATTCTATGCCTTCTCAGCGGTGACGTTCTTCCAACAAAATAAAAACTTGGAAGCAAGCTAGGCTAGGATAGCCATGCACTGACGATCATGATGATCACATATTGTCAGATTGTAAACATACTATAGTCGAAGTAGTGCCATTACCATGATACATTGTGTCTCGGTCAAAATTGTCCTATTGCTCACACCATCAATTAGGGGTTATCTACACGAGGCATCCGCATACGATGCGGTAATGTGGCCTGCATGTGTAATACCAGGGGAGGTATACATCACAGGAGATATCGTGTTATGCACAGGCCACAGCGTATACTTTGTCAGTCTGGAGTTTGAAGGTTGACTATACCGTACGACCGGGTATAGTCCCAATGGTTTTTCACTGAAATATTTCTGGAATTTGGGGGTGGGGATTAGCGGTGGATTAAACCGATCTTAAGCCAAAACACGAAAATACGAAGCTCCGTAAACCAACCATAAGGCAGTATAAAAGTTGTTCATAAACGTGTGTAGTTGTTATGAAAGGTATCAATAAAACTTAAACAATGATTTACATGCGTGTACGACGCAAGTTAGTTTTATACCAAAAAGGATGTCTATTTCATTAAAACCTTGTTATTGCAAGAACATTGATACAACTTCCCTCTTTTCGGAACTCACAAAATGTTTTGACCCAGTTTGTCGCCGGAAAAGGTGCGGTTCCCATCGTGAGAAATCTGCTTGTTCATCACATAAATTATACCCACTATGATTTCTCAGTGCTCCTATAAATGTGAAACACGTGGTATTGATTTCCATCTGTGGGACTTTCAGCCATACATGTTTATGCAAGCCTGGCGGGGGACTTCATGTTAACTCATTTGCATATTTGTGTGCGCTTGTTAAGTAAGAGGATTTACAAGTCACGCCCCATCAGTGACTTTACTACCCGCCCCCGTGAGTATCTTTTGCAATATTTTGTTGCGCTTGTTACGTACAATGATTTACAAGTCACGCCCCATCAGTGACTTTACTACCCGCCCCGTGAGTGACTTTCTGACGGGCCCATAAGGCCGGGGCGGGTGACAGTGCTTGGTGGGCATCCTACCACGTGGCTTAACAGGTGATTGCGGTTTGCCGTAATAAGAGCTTGGGGACAGCGATGGATTCGTCATTTCAAGCAACAATGGAGATAAGAATAGATTTCACATGACAATAAACGTGTTACTACAACAACATATTGTTTTCTTTTTTTTGTGGGAATTTTTGCAAGTTTACTTATTTGTTTACTTGTGATTTGGTGGTAAAGAGAAACATACAAAAATGCAAAACCACCACCAGAAACACCACACTAGTCATAAACACATTTTCTTAATGAATGTTTTTTGAAATAAATATTGAAGTTGACAATGATGAAACAACATTTAATTCTTTTGATATTATAAAAACATTGTTGTGATTTTTATGGTGCTGTAAGGGAGCGGTCATTATGCGGGGGGAGGGGGAATGGAGGATTTCAACTTTTCTTTCGGGGAAAAAATTTGGTTCCCCTCGCTTCCGTTCAAAAATTTCCACGCCCCTTGACATGACTGATTTCACCATTTAAAAATTCATGCTCCCTCTCTATCGTTGATGAAAATTTACGTTCCCCCTCTCTCTTACAAAAAAATTTTGGGTTCCCCCTCAAATCCTCCATACCCCGTGGCGTAAAAAATGACCCCTCCTTAAGCGTGAAAAATATATTACAAATGTAGGCAATGTGTTAGAAAAACGTGGAAACTCGCAAAACACGATTTTTTACAGTGTTTGGGTTGTAAAGTTCCCGGGGTCAAATACCCGATTTGTTTACTGAAAATGTAAAGAGCGGCACACTTCATTGCTAAGCCATGGGGATCTTAGGCCAAATTAAAAAATGAGTTCGTTTCAGAAAAGACCGCGCTGATATTTTTTAAAATTTGCCTTTTACATTTTGTTTTAGTGGATCATTTAAAAATCAATTTTGACCGTAAAGTGGAAAAAAGCGGCCTAAAAATGCAATTAAAAATACGCATTTGCCATAGGCCTTTTCAGACTATAAAAGGCGATTCTCGTAGCATTTTAACTTCAACTTCGTTTGAGTTCCGTGCCGTCGCGCGTATTGGATTGGCGTGTCGAAACATGAAAGGGCTCTTCATGGACCCTGGGCCATGGATCAAAATCGAACAGCGGGAAAACTAAATATCATAACACGCGACAGATTTTTTACCGTAAAACAAACAAATGCATAAAAAATAATTGATATGAAAATGAATAAATCTATTGGTAAAACAAAAATGTTTTTAACATAAATATAACATACAACATCAAAAGTATAATAAGCACTGTTCAGAGATACCAAAATCACAACAACTGACTAGTATCTTTAATATGCATGAGTAATGAGGGATTTAAAAAAATAAAGACAATAACCATTATAAACACATTTCCAGATCCAGTAAAGAACACAGTATACTATGTACATTTTAACTCAAATTTTGGAAATAAAATCGCCAACACACGTTAAACGACAAGGTTCTTGTTATCAGGCAAATTCTCATTTCAAACAATTTCAAACTTCAATTTAACCAGTAGTTTTTTTTTTTGGGGGGGGGGGGGGGTTCATATTGTTCATTTGAAAGTTGAAATTGATATCATCTAACATTTGTTTGAGTTTCTTTAGGTAAAAAAGACACATGATACTACTTCCACCGTGATTGAGGTCTTTTTGGTGTTTTTTAAAATTGTTTTGTTCATTTGTGTTTGTAAATCAAAAGCAAAATAAAAATTCACATGAGTACACGTGCATGAGTGCTGTAACCGTTTTGCCAAATCCTGAACAGTTATTTAAAGTAAACTTTGTACATGAAAAAATCGAAAGACGAAAAGAAATGCGCGGTAGTAATGGTATCAGCTGGGATTTGGCGCCAAGCCTCAGACACCCAATCTAGCCACCTGCTGTCGCGTTGGCGATTTCAGGTTACAACTGAAGGGTCCGCTTATTGTGGGTGCGAAACCAATCGGTCCACAATCGGCGCATGTTTTGTTTTAAAGGCGTCTATTTATGGAAAACATCATGGGTTGGCATAGTGAAGGACAACCCGGCCGGCAGTACACACAGTCAACGTTATGTTATCCATAAGTTCAAGTGTTGGCAGCGGGGAGCGATGCGCGGTATATCTGTCCAACACCAACAACAAATTCACATCGTCCTGTTGATCGCGGATCATTATAGGTTCTTGTCGAATCAGATATGGACTTCTGCGGATCTCATCCAGCCGTCGGCGAGGCCCGAAGTTTGATGTTGTTTGGCACACGGAGCGCTTAAGGACTCTAGGAGGAATTCTGCCATTTGCCTCTTTGAATATGACGTGTGCTGGAGTTTATGGCATCTGCTGAAGCAGCAAGGCTACCGTGGAAACCCTTCTTTTTCCCCACCGTATGGGTGATCCTAACTGTCCGCTCCCCTCGAACATTGTTGGTGGTGTTACGGGCATATTCAAAAACTAGTCATTGTTTGATCCATATTTATAAATGATTGTAGGGACTAGTCATGCTGTTCCCGGAGGTGAATGATGTGGCGGCGAAAAGCTAGCAAGTGCTCACGATAGTCCTCTGGAAATTCTCATCATTAGGGACCACGGCGAATAGCGACAGCGTGCGTTTTTTCCAGCGACGTAAACCAGCCATTAGATGCTTGAAAATTGCAAGATCAGAGCCGGGCTTGGCATCTGCCTTCATCTTGTAGCATGAAATTGGAAACGGGTTTCCCCTCATTCCCCTTTGCTGGAGGGCTTCATATTCCATGTCCCACTGCCGTATGGACTTCCTCTCGCAGCCCTATTCTTCTGCTGTCCGTTTTTGGTTTCTGCCATTCTCGCGATCCCAACTCAACATCTCACATTTTCTTGCTATATGTCAACATTTACGCCTTCGCGGCATACTGGAAACTTAAGTGATATTTGAAGGAACTGGCAAATATTGATGTAAATTAACGCAATGACTATCAAGACCTGAATATGAGAGTAAACGAGTGAGTTAGTAAAATCAACTGAAAACTCTTGCTTTATAATACTTACATAAGACAATTTCTATTAAATTAACAAGCTTTAAAAGGAGATAATCCATTTTTGAAAAATTAACGCAATAAAACAATCAATTCAAAACTGTTACAATGGCTTACCTAACACCATTTTTTTTTTTTAAAACAAAAATCTTGTTTTAAAGAAGATGCGAGTTCCCTTCCGAACTACCTGGGATGCGCAGCCACTCATTGTGAAAACTCGCCGGGGAGTCGTCGGTACCGCTCTTCAAAAGCATGCTCTAACAGTTGTAGTTTTGGACTTGTTAATCGGCGCGTGAGGGGTAATTAAGCCGTCACAAAGGTGCAAACATTGTTGTGGTAGTAATTAGATCCTTAAACAAATAACCTGTGGTACCATTCAGAAAGGTTTATTTTAATTTTTGAATGTAATCCAACCGTTATTGTAGCAGATCATCTTCTGTTTTACCCTGACCAGCGCATCTAACAGTACCTAGCGATAGCAACATTATAATGCTTGCAAATGGGACCTTCATTGATTGAAAAACCAGTTTAAAAAGAAAGATTCATGCTTTACGATTTTTTTTTTCATCATACTGTAAAAAAGTCGGCTGTAACTTGACGTTTTCCGTTTAAATGGGGGGGGGATTAATAAGGGATCTGCCGAATTCCCGAAAATCTTCAAAAAATTTGGGCGGTGGGATTATACGAGATGGGACTATACCCGGGTCAGTACGGTACATAATGACGCTTTAGCATTTCGATTGTGCCACCTTTATTCGTGTGCGTGTTGCAATGGAAAGGCAGCACGTGCGTTTCTAGGTGTAAAACATAAATGGCCACAGTGACGTCACCCTCAAAACTTGAGATCGGAAATATAGGGAGTGCGGACTAGGGAACACGTTTTTAGCGCGTTCGTTGCGTGCACAGTGCCACGCTTAACACGCAATTCCGTTACGCACTGCATACAGCAATTATGATAGATGTGTTTTTAAATGTCGAAACAATCATGCTGTAACGGCATGAAAAAGTGACATCGTGCAGAGAGTCCATCGCACGTTCACACACATCTGGATTCTGGAAGTACCTCGTACATTGATGCGGAGTGGTTGCCCTGGTAGATAGCCCCACTGTCTTGTTTTCGGTTTACATGTCATTTTGTGAAACATGACATCTAGTTGTCTGGGACATTCCGCTCAGTGTTTCTTCTAAGCCTTATGACACGATTTTGACGCAGTCGGTTGCAGATTTGATGCACTACAATGATGAGTTTGCAACAGGACTCGTCCGGACTCAATTAGCGAGTCCGAGTCACTCAGACTTGGACTCATGCCCGGTGGACTCGGACTCAGGTCCCATGGACTCGGACTCGGGTCCCTTGGACTCGGACTTGGGGCCCCATGCCATGGACTCGGACTTGGAGCCCCATGCCAAAGCACTTGGGGCCACATGCCATGGACTCAAACTCGCCGTGGACTCAGACCTGCTGGACTCAGACTCAATTCAACCCCAGTGGACTCTGACATTCAACCATACATTGAAAACCACAACACACATCTCCCAATACTGGCAATAGTTTGCATGGTCACCAGATACCATTTGTTTACATGCCTCAATCTTCTAAAATATTATTATAAATATGCTGTCAAACTTACCTAAATCAGATGAACATGTTATTAAATAGTCCAAATCAGGGGAGGGCGGCCAAGAAATCCCAATTTCAGACGTTGCCATTGGTTTAACACGTGAAAGTGAAATCTTGACGAAAAATTCTGATTTTTTTTTGTATGTTGTCAAGGAATATTTTCTTATTCCAAAACCTTTGGAGATGAAGAATCAACTCCACTGGAAGGGTTATTTCTGATTTTTTTTTGTATGAATAACGAACGAGGATGAGGTGGTATGTGGGTCATGGGAACACCCATGACCGACCCACATCAAAGCACCCAAATTGGTTTGTGGTTCGCACTCTGTATTGTTGTAATTTCTTTTGACATTTTTGGTGAGTTGCTGTAGATTTGGCCACCACCGCCTGGTCCAAATGCACCATTCTACAGTAATTTTTATGGAGAAGTTGTAAATATCCCAAATGATCAAATCACACTTTTCACAGATGCAGAGTGTGGAGAGGGCCTAGTTGCTTAAGCATTTCATCCTCCAGTGATGATCCCAAAAGAGCTGAGAAAAATCCAATAACGAAAATTGTGTAGTAATTTTTATTGCTCCTCATTGGCTAAGGCAAACATGGTTTCCTTGGTCTTTGAGAGTACTTTGAGCCTACTAGTAGCCTTTCACTAAAGTTACCAGAAAGAGTAGACCTGTAGTCAAGGCAACAACAAACATTGG
Source organism: Ophioderma brevispina (assembly GCA_023653785.1). Taxonomy (NCBI): domain Eukaryota; kingdom Metazoa; phylum Echinodermata; class Ophiuroidea; order Amphilepidida; family Ophiodermatidae; genus Ophioderma; species Ophioderma brevispina. Next base: position 524 of record JAMKCH010073296.1, on the reverse strand, counting down.
TTCTTTAGAGAGAGCTGCAAGCATTTTTGACAGCAAAAGACAAATACCATATGTTGCAAGGCATAAGCGATAGTATACAAGTTGATGCAGAAAGAGGAACGTTAATCCCTCTATACAGCTTCTGTAACCGAAAACTCCAGCTTCCTTTTTTCGAAAATTATAGGCCTAAACTATGCCCAAACATGGTTACCAGACACAGGCCAGCTAGAAATCTGTATTCCTAGAGGCAGCAATGGTTTACCCATAGGCCAAAAAGTAAAGATCTCGGGGTTCAGATTGTGGGAGTTATAGACATTAGACATTATTTTATTCACACCTCATACAGTTAAGGCCAGTTAAAGCCTTTACCAAACTGGAGTTTTACCCTTAGATAAATAAAAAAAATTTTTGCATTTGAACCTGGGAGTCAGGTGACATTAAACAACTACCCTCAAAAGTACCCCTTTAGTGGTGGTAACATCAGGTAGAAAGGTTCGTGAGATCCATGCAATTTCATATTTAACCAATTTTTTTTCTGATTGTAC
>JAMKCH010073291.1:0-47444 GCA_023653785.1 Ophioderma brevispina | reverse complement strand
TGATAACGCTAATTAAACATTCGTCCAATGCAAAAGTCAAACTTCTTTATTTTTGCATTCATTGACAACTATACAGGTAAAATATTTGTTGCAGGAAAGACCTTTGTTATAAAAAAAAATCACCTTGGTATGCCAGAAGTACTTTTAAAGAAAACACATTCAGAGCTCTCATATTCCCATTGTTCATCAGATTGTTGGTCATTTCTGACAATATATGCGACTGAATGTGAATCCTAATTAACTTGGCCCAATTTTGTTAATAATTAATATTGGAAACAAGATGATAAAATAACAAAAAGGCCATCTGGATAGACCCCGAGATTTCAAAATATACTTTTTTGCAAAAAAACCGCTCCGCTCGAACGTTTACAATGAATCAGATTTTTCATTTTGATATACTTGCACTTTATGGAGTTTTCAATGGGCATTGCAGTGCACTGCAACACTAACACGCGGACCATATCAATATTGCAAGTTGGCTTACTCGCTCATTCAGTCGGAATCGGATTCTTACGTTGCACCACACAGTGACCATTGACAACATAAAGTGCAACTTTTGGTTTGGGGGTTTGCGTCTTTCCGGGGTTCTATCTCAGCCATTTTGTTGCACTTTGTTTTTCCAAACGAGGTGTTAAATGAAAGAACAAGACCTAGGTAAGAAAATGTATATTTTAAAAACTTTCAAAATTATCGGACTTTGACACAATACTGATCGTAAAACATACCGGGATACTTTTTGTGCCAACTTTAAATAATTTCAATATAAATTTCAATTGACATCCCGGATTAAAGGATTCTTTCAATCTCCCACACCACAATGACAAGCATTTGTGACACAAAGTGAATTTAATATTCCTTTAAAATTGATTGTCAGTTGAGCGTGCATGCAAGCGTATTTTACATTCTGAGCGACCAGCACCTCGCATAATACGTACATGTCGAAAACAGCAATAAACAATCAAATGGGGGCTGTGTGTGTGTATTACATATCCAGGACCAGGAATGCCTCTCGACAGCCTTAGACTCTGGCTGCATCTGCTCTATGTTTAACAATTCATGATAATTTACATTATGTAGAAATCATGTTATGTTGAAGTTCTTACTATTAAGGAAATGCTATGTACACCATGAAGTATCACACCTTTAAGTGTCAGTATTTCATATGGGTTCAAGTAATTAAAATAGCTAGACATTTAGGGCCGTATTCTCAAACGAAGTTTAAAATAGACGGTGATTAGGCCTAAACTGTGGTTAGCTAAACGCACAGTTGAAAATCTGCAGGTTAAATATTTTAACGAGTCGTTTAGCTAACCACGATATTTAAACGCCGTAAATATCATCCACCGAACTGTGACTTATATTCGCCTATAAAGTCCGCTCTAGGGGCGGTCTAGGTGCGCTCTAGGTGCACTCTAGGTGCTCTCGGGGTGCGATCCGGTTTTGGCACTAGATTCTTTTCTTTTAACGGAATAAACTGCATCATACTATAGTATTGACGTTTATTCCGTAAAAGAGTAGAAAAGAGGGTTTTTAAAGTTTAGTACGTCGCATGAAACCCAAACGCACCCTGGACTCCCGAGCGCACCTAGAGCGTACCTAGAGCGGACTTTTTATGCTAAAATACCATGTACCACCATACCTATAATATTACGCGCGGGTGAATAATATTTGTGTGAGGTAATCCCTTCCTTAGTTTTAAATGCTACGCAGGAAGTCCACGGGCAAATTTCAAGAATTTTGCGTTATGCAAGGAGCTTTAGAATTTGTTTTATTTTTTGATTTTGTCATTTTTTAAATTCATAACTTTTGTATGTCGCTGTGATGCACTTATAAATCATTGCCATATCAGATACACACGATGCACGAGGATAAAAATAGAAGAAAAGGAAAAATGGACGAGAAGAAATCAACTGATGACTCGAAAAAGAAAGATAGCAGAAATAAAGGAGATGGCTCGTCTAACCCCCGCGTCTAACCTTTAGACATACTCGTGGGCCACATAGGCCTATGTGGGCCACGAGTATCACATAGGCCTATAGCTGAAAAAAATCATGCATTTGATGAAAGGCGTGAAGTTAAACACGCCTTAGTCTACCCCCGGACCAAGTCTAAGTTTAACAAAGTTTTAGACATGTTTAACGATGTTCGGCTAAAATTTTAAACAGCGTTTAAAGGTAACCGTGCTTTGAGAATTGCGTTTATGTTAGCGGGCGTTTAAATTGCGATTTAACCAGTGATTAGCGTTAAACATCGTTTGAGAATACGGGCCTATGTTTTTGTTCATTTAGTACATTGCACTGAGTGCATGAAAGGAGCCCTATTAAAACTACTGCTGTCTGTATGTACTCCATGCAGTCCGGGTTAAAATTGAGGAAGGTGCCACTTGGAGAAGGAGAAATTGTCACATGTTTTTTATAGACCAGTTTTTCATGGGGAACAAGAATATCTGGGATTATATGGGATTTGGGCGGCCATTTTGAAAAAAAAAAGCTCTCTCACCGAAAAGTTTTCAGGATACAGCCTGTTTACCTCAGATATTCTTGTTCCCCATGAAAAATTGGCCCAGAAAACACACACGAGGATTTCTCCTTCTCCAGGTGCACCTTCCTCAATTTTGACCAGCTGTAGTAATTACACCTGGCACAAAAAGTATCTCGGCATGTTTTTCGATCAGTATTGTGCCAAAGTCCTACCATTTTGAAAGTTTTCGAAATATACATTTTATTGTCTAGGTCTTGCTCTTTCATTTAATACCTGGCTTGTAAAAAAAGCGTGCAGAAATGGCTGAGATAGAACGCCCGAAAGACGCAAACCCCCAAACCAAAAGTTGCAGTTTTTGGATTTTTCAGTGGCATTGCAGTGTACTGGGACACAAACACGCGGACCACAATCAATATTGCAAGTAGGCTTTCTCGCTCATTCAGTCGGAAAACCTCTTTGTGTAAAATCAATACACACGTAATATTGCGTTGTACCACACAGTGACCATTTAAAAATCCAAAAACTGTAACTTTTGGTTTGGGGGGTTTGCGTCTTTCGGGCACTCTATCTCAGCCATTTTTGCACGCTTTAAGATATAAGCAACAAAATGTATATTTCGAAAACTTTCAAAATAGTCTGGCTTTGGCACAATACTGATCGAAAAACATGCCGAGATACTTTTTGTTCCAGGTGTATAGTCCGGCGTACTCATAGCCCAGCTACAACGGTAAGGAATATGGCACTCAATTCAGTTGACTCTTCACGCTTTATTCCGTTATCGTTATGGAGCCAGGACTATGGCTCCCGCCGGACTATAGTTGCTTTCACACCGGACTAATGTTACTTTTATCCTTATCCACTGTATTATGCACTCAATCCCTTCAAGTTTACATGTGGTTTACCACATGATGCATTTAACATTCGTTATATTTTCCTGTAGTTCACAGCTAGTTGAAAGTCTCATTTGTTACAACAAAAGCGGAATAAAACAAAAATAGCAGTAACGATTGATATCCTGTGCAAATTCTACGGAATTTCATTGCGTGTAAATGTTTTTTTTTTCCTTTGAAATCTTGTTTTAAACAGACCACTATTTAGAATGGGCATGTACAGAGCGGTATAACAAAAATCGTAAGCTTTGTAAGCCTCTTTAGCACGATTCCCGCAATGGATTTTTCCTGATTTTTACAACGGTAATAGCTCTTGCATGTCCCTCTTGTTAAAATTGTGTTGCCTCTACTTAAAATTGTCCTAAAAATAAAAGAAACAATTTGCATGCGGTCAAACACGTGTGATTATACCGATAGTTATCATTATGCAAGGAATGTAAAACTACATGATACCAGGATGTCCATCTTGTACAAGTGTACTTGTCTGTTCCGAGTGTGTACTATGTACTTATTTTAAGTCTAACATCTCATTATATGCATCACATTTGAACAAAACATATACTCAAATTTATGTCAAGTAGGATTTCACATGATAAAATCACTATGGAAATAATAATTGGCAGTACCTGTCCCGCTGCTGACCACGGTCAGTTTTGAATATTCGGAAGAGATCACATGCTTTGGCTCTACTACTTTACAGTGTGCGTACAGCCAAAATCAATCTTAAATGCATAGGACTTATTTAGCTTGATCATAATCACATGTAATACATATATTTTTACACAATTGAACTGATGAGAAATGCAATAAAACTAAAATGGTAATGTCTTTTGACAGATAACCTACAATCCGGGAAAAAAGTTGTTGGAACACTCATCACTCAGTGGTAAAATATGCGTCTATTTTACAATGTATTTTTTTTTTACTGATGCCATGTTTTAAATGAAGGTGAGAACTTGTCTCTCAAACCTACCCTTCCGCACCCCTATCAGTCAATGTTGGGAGAAGTGACAAGGATGTTGAGTACATGAGGTTGCTCAACATTGAATAGGGGAGAGAGGGGGAACATTTTTCAAAGAGACGTGCATTATGTTCTAACCATTTTTTCCCGGATTGTAGCTAGCTAATCACAGCCATCCTAGTCACCTTTTTCACATTTCCCATACAAGATTGTTGTTCTTATATACATCGCTAAGCTTTGGTGCCCGATTAAAAGCTTTGAAGGCTCCTCCATTTGATGATACAACATCAAATTTAGTACCAATATCACTTTTTAGTTGCTTTTTTAATTTCTAACAAATTCCTTTAACTTTCCTTAGGAAAATCCCCACCCTGAAAAGAATCACATTATTTCTACACTTTTTCCTGTTTACACTGCATCGATCATGTTTCCCACATTTTTTACCACTCAGTTGAGTCATTCACATTGCAATGATATTGAAATGAAAACATTTTACATTGAGAAGATGCTAATGAATGATACATTCTTCCATATACACGGCGAGGACACATCAAAAGAAAAGATGCAATTAACTGTAGTGAAAAGGTATGGTAGGAGGTATTGTGGAGAAGACCGCTTTTTCCATAACTTGAGATCACGGCATGTTGGTATTGCTCAAATATATCAAAGTAATTAACTTGGGAACAAATAGCCCTTGACAATTAAGATGGATGTTTCATATCACCAGACTTGTTGCCACTTATGTAATTTATATGGAGAAGTGGAGTGTTACATGAACTTTTCAAGGCAGTATGAATGGAGTGGATATTCTACAGGATGGGATGATTTCATACCTAACCACTGCACACTGAATTGAATGAAGAACTATAAAATTAATCTCACACTTGTGAAATGATCTGGCCACACGACGGTCTTATTTTTGTTTTTTGGTCCGTTTTGCTCGTCCATGTAGAGTAGACACTACTCAAACCAATGCAAATTGCATGAGTGTTATGATCATGAATGGCATCATCTAATAGCTTCTAATGACCCCTGAATAATCACATACCCTCATGAGCCGATCAGAGATACTGTAAGAAAGGTAGTAGACCTCACAGGGTTTACAAGGTAATCATGGCATGTTGGACAAGAAACATGCCACTCACGAACAAACTGTTTTGAATGTATTCTATATTTTCCCATATAATAACTATGCTAAGCAACACCCCTTGTAGAGAAGAAAACTGCTCGTCTATGGCATTTTGTACGTGATTCTTTTTTAAATTTTAAACTCAAACTCCAACTTGTATTACGAGAAATCTAGCCATAACCCGCCGCTCCTACTTTTGACATAAATCGTAACTACAGTAGGTATGCATGGTCACCATTAGGTGCCAGCTTTGAGGTCTGTTTTTCGGACACAATCGGTAGCCTAGTGATTAAAGGTCTGGGTTCGATTCCCGCGCAGGCACAGTGCTAGGGACAAGACGAGTCCGTAAAAAGGACAATATTCCTGCATTTTAGTGCACGATTTGTGAAATGAAAACAAAAAATTGAGTTTGTAACATATATTGTAAGGGGAATAACTTTGCAAGGCATCAATCATAATGATCAACCTTTATTGTGAAACAAAAGACATTCCGTTTCATGTTACTTATTTCTGTAAATCTGTATATTTTGAAAGTTAGTAGAAAAGAAGAAATCGCGATGCCATGAACACCAAGCTTCCAGTTACCATCAATTCCCTTTTTTTAATAGGGAAACTTCTATTATCCAGGCAAAGGACAATCACTATGTGTAGTAAAATCTGTCATACATTGCTGTACAAAGGTTGTGCCTGTTAACCACACATGAAATATTAGTCTGCTTAAGAATTAGTCCCATGCTACAGGGTTAAAATTACATTACCAAACAATGTAATTCTGTGACCACAATGGTATATTAAACATTGGAAGTATTATTTGGAATTAAATGGCTACAGAAGTCATTCTACAGTTTAATTTGTCAAGCAAAATTTGCAATTGACCCAACCAATCCAGAAAAAACTGTTAAAAGGCTACCTTTAGGTTAGGACTAGTCTCATTTAGTGCAATCAGGGAATGTCACTATCACTAGTGGTTGCAAGTAGGGTATGTATATCACTGGACCATGGCCATGCATGGAAATATGAGACTATTGAACTCAGCAGCCAGTATCAGTAACAGCTGAGAAGTGTAAACAATGGATGGGATGTATACACACAATAAGACCTGAGTACCACTGCACAGGGCCGTAGCCGGGGGGGGGGGGGGGGGGGGGCGGGGGGTGCGACGCACCCCCTCCCAAAACATAAAAAAGGTCCGCTTTATGATATTGAAGGTCCGCTTTTTGTCATGTGGAAGGCCCGTTTAGCCAAGTTAAAGTTGAGCGTCTTGCGTAAATTTTGTTGTTTTTTAGGGGTATGGTGCATGGTATATGATATGACTAAGTAGCTGTTAATGCATTACATTACGTGATGGGGTGGTGTTATTTTACTGTTTTCTCAACGATTGACGATGATGGCCAGCTTCCACTAACCCCCCCCCCCCCCTCAGATTTTGGAGACGAACGGTTGTGAAAGATTTTGGGTCAACCTGCGAGTGTAGCGAGCCGAAAAAAATTTGGTTTGTTGGTACTCAAAGGTCCCGCTTAGGTGCATATCCGCACCCCCCCCCCCCCCCAAGTAAATTCCTGGCTACGGGACTCCCTGCCACTGCCTGAGGGTTTTGGTCCAATCCGGATAATCTCTGACGGCAGAAGAAAAAAAAATCCCTCTAGGTTGCTTCGGTTTCAGAACTGTTGTGTAAAAGCGATTGTCACACATCTTGATGGGGGGGCAAAACTGGTAATTTCTCTGAACTGAAATCAATGTTCATTCATTTGACACCAAACCGTGTGTGTTCTAGACATGATGCAGACTTCATTATGTAGTGGGTGGGTAATGGTAATTTCTCTGATTTCGAATACATTCAGCTAAACCAAGTTCATTTGACACCCAGTGAGAGTGTGTGTGTGGTTTTTAAAAGGGGAAATTAAAATTTTGGGGAAGGGGGTTTTTTGTGTGTGTGTGGGGGGAGTTGTGTGTGTTTGTGTTGTGGTGTGTTGTGTGTGTATGTGTGTGTTTGGTTGTGGTATGTGTGTGTGTGTGGTAATCTAGCCATTGAGGTTTATTACGTTAAAAGTGTAGAAAGAGGATTTTCAGTATGTAACTTATAGTCCTGCGGCGCCGCAATCCTCTTGGCTAAGGAAAAATGAGTAGTTCGTCAAAACAAACTGAAAAAAAAATCTTTAAAAATGTCTAAAAGTGCTTCTTTTAAGAGAAAGAAAGAAAAGAAAAAACTCGTTTACTATATAGTAAAAAAGTGTTTTATTAAGAAAAAGTGGACTTTTAGGAGATTTTTTAGTATAAAAACCCTACAATGTAGCTTGGAAGGTGGTGGCTGTCTGGTGTGTGTGTGGTGGTGGGGCTGCCGTGTGTGTGTGTATTGGTGTGGTGATAGTACATGATATGTCTAGTACATGGATATGTGACCATTGATCTCGTGATTTGTGTGTGCTGTATAACCCGATGCTCACCATAGGCGTCAGCTTAGTGCTTAGGGCATCCGTCTATGATCGGAAGGTCGTTGGGTTCGATTCCGCGCCAGCAAAGTCCTAGTCACAGTCTTCTAGAGTGCTCGGTGTTGCTTTGTCATTTACATGTTGACAGTATAAAATGTGGTTTGTCACCACATATGCCCGTGGGTTAATATAATCAATCTGGTATTGTTAAGTGTTTTTTTAAAAATATTAATTTCTCAGATAAAACTTAATTTTTAAGTCAAAGGCAGTTCCAAACGAGGGTCTAACCATATTTTTAAAAATTAAGAAGCAAGAGCGTTTTGCCTGTAGTACAATAGCCATAACAAAACAAGAACAGATATAGCGGAGTGGGCCGTCATCATGTGTAGTCCTTATTTTAGAGAAATCATGGCGTTTGTTCGTGGACATGAAATAAGAAATACTAATTCCAAAGGGTTATAGGATATAATTATATTAGCAAATCCACTAGACATTGTAAGGAAGTCTTAAATGTGGATTTTTTTTTTCAGAACATGGTAAAAAAGAATATGTCCAAAAAAGTTTTGAAAGTGTCACAGTCGCTTAGATTTACTATAGCGAAATCATGCGGATTTATTTTGTATTTTGGCGATCAAGTGTGAAAAAAGGAAAGTGTGATTGTTCCACTGAAACGCCTACGCGCGTACTCATTGTTCATTTAAAATTCCCGCTCGTGAAATTTGCGTGTCATAAACACGCCCAGAATTGTACGCTTCATGCTCACCAATTGACTCTTGGTTAAGTCCTTAGGTTACTTTTCACAGAGTATGGACATACTCGCAGGGTCTCTTAATCTTTTGGGGAACTTACAAACATCAACTTTTTTTCTGTTTTACAGTGTAGTGATTTTAGTCCTATGAGCTGCGTTAGGTAATGGGTCCAAAATATCCTCACATTAACTTTGGGATGGGTCAGGTGACAAAGTAGCCCTACTTTTTTGTTTTACTTGCAGTGATTTACTGAGTAATCTTAAAAGACGGGGTGGGTATGGGCTGAAAAGTATTCTGTTACTGGTTAGTCCTTCAAGAATTTGGTTTAATCGACCCATTAATAAAATAATTCTATATTCCAAATTCAGGGTGTCCCCCAAAGAGGTTACCTGAAGAAAATATCATTACTAAAGAGACACAAGAACATTCCCAGAAAAGTGTGCCCTCAATATTTTTGCAAACCTGTTTTTTTTTTTTTTTTGCATACATAGAATGCTTACCAATGTATTAAATCACATCTGAACGTGAAGCAAATAAGCCAAAAAATCATTGTGTGATAAAGACGAGTTATTATTTTCTGTCATGCAAAACAGAAAATCCAAGAATGCTTCTCTATACAGGCGTGGATCCAGGGAGGGGCGGAGGGGCGCGCGCCTCCCGGTAATTCTGCCAAATCTTGCCAAATCAGCCCATTTTGGACAAGTTCAGCCTTCAGCCCCCCGGTAATTTTGACGTTTTTCAAATCCTGGATCCGCCCATACTATATAGAACCGATTAGGAAAGCAGGAAAGTTCAACACTTAACGTTTAATGTTTTGTTTTTCGGCTACTTGTTTGTCCAGTAAACATTCTCGGTAGGTATTCAGAGGGTGGCTCAAACCAATCCCATAATACATTGCAGTATACCTATACGTTACAGTACTATAGATGAGATGACGTCAATGTTTACAAACACGAGTTAGCACCTGGTCTACTGACATGTTAGAGGTACGAAGAATATCCCCATACAGTTACAGCATTCAATAGCCTCATCATGCCTGATTGAGCGCGAATTTTAAAAGCACAAGCCCTGCATGTGTTCACGCATACTGCCGGTCAGTGCTTTGTTCGTTGCCCGGCGTTGACGTCACATGTCACCTCATCTATAGACCAGTTAATATCCTACGTCACTTCTTTTGTTGCCTGCGAATCCATTCCTGCGAATCGTTATGGCCCATAGTATTAAAAATCTAACAGATACAATTGCCCAGTATGTAACAGTCAGGCCGACCTATATCAAGATACCAGGCCCTAACATGTTTACAAACATTGCTGTTAACTGGTCTATACATGTACACACATGTCAGTATAAAGTGTCGAAAAATTCTAACAACCCCAAGACTGTTTAACATTATGTAAAAAAAAATCCTTTAAGGTGGGTGACCCGATCGTGGTCCGCATGGAAGTATATCACCACTTAAAGGTCCCAGGAAATGAGATACTCCAAATCTTTACGGGGCATTCCATTCCAATAAACAGGGCCACAAAAAAGAATACCAGTGACATCATTAGTGAAACTATTGATTTTCAGTCAGTGTCATGAATAGATTCACACCAGTCACCTGGAATTTTCTATTACTCTCTGAAAAATCAATAGTCACTAATGATGTCAGCACCAACCCAAATATTGAATGCTTTCTCGCCCCTCCTTGTAGACTTGACACAAACTACATCAATTCTATTTGCATTTCCTGGGACCTTTAAGATAAATCAGTCCGGCCATTTGGCTACTAGAAGCAAAATTTGTGTACTAAATTGGCCCATACATTTTACAGTGTGTGTTGATAAAGGTGCTCGATCACATTTGGAGACGTTTTTGTTCATAACATCAACAGAAAATGTTTCCTGCACATTCATTGAACTGGGGTAATTAGAAAAATATCAACTTTCTTCTGATATCAAAATTGTTGATCTAGTCACCCACCTTTTTTAAAGTACTAACATTTTCAGTTCTAAAATGAACATATATACTGTATAAGAGTCGACGCTTTGGTGTGTTGGGAATAGACTTTTGCATTTTGGAATTTGCTTGAGACATCCTCTGGTATGTGTTATACGACCAATCAAGTGTAAATGTAGAACAATTTGTATCCTCAGAAAATGTCTTCGTGTCCCAAGTGCAAGTAGCTTAACGGTTAGGGTGCTTGCCTGTGGCGCAAATTTACCAACAACATCCCGGGTTCGAATCCCGGTGGGGTCACTTGCTGGGATTTATTCGGGTACTCAATTCTGGATTTAATCTGTATACCAGCTATTGAATAAATACAGAATACCGATCTCCTCCATGGTTCACTTGGAATTGGGCAAATGAATCATGAAAGCATCCCGTCCTTCGGAGGGGACGTTAAACCGTCAGTCCCGTGTACAGAGAGTCACAACTGTGCATGTACATCGCAGCCAGTGTCGAAAAAGAGTAGGGTGGAAACCCCTGTTCCCAATCCGCCCCAGCCTCAAAGCAGGCCATGTTAGGAGCGTCTGTATCATGGATAAACGCGGCCCCGGATCAGCTTACTCAGTTGAATAAATCCTGACACCACCACAAGCCATAAACAATGACTTGTGGACACGCTAAGAAGAAGAAGTGCAATATACAGAAATACCATTTACAATCACATCTCCTGCTATTGAAGTCTGCCGTTGTCATATGGTCCTTACTGGCGGAGATCCCACAGGGGCCTCTTCTTTCTTATGGATGACCTCGGTGATGCAGCTGATGTTGATTGGTTGGCTTTTGAGGATGATGTATTTACTTCCGGTATTATTCTGAAATTAAAAACAAATCAAACATCTTCAAGGTTGATATTCACAACAATAATACCACAACAACTCTTTGTTCCTTTTCACTCTGAGAGAAACTTGTAAGGGTCTCCGAGGGTGGTAAACTATTTATAATCTTTTGGTTAAAGTCTATTGAGAAGGAGCCTAAGTACAATGGAATACAATTCTTCATCAATTTCGAAAGACAATTTTTACATTAAAATGAACTTCGGATATTGTCTGAATCAGTGGCGTAGCCAGGGGGGGCACGTGCCCCCCCAACCGAGATGTTTTGTCGGTACATAATGGTCCGTCGGTACATTTGTCTAAAAAGCTGTAAGCTGTTGTTTTTTGAGCGCGTGGTGCATGATTGAGCTTCACGAAAATGGTTTACTAATAACTGCTTAATTGGTCAAGGAATACTCCAATGACCATGAAAACCATCTGGTACGTCTTATTTAGGGATATTTCATTTTATATATATGTGCCGATAGATTTATGCCAATAAATTCCTTTAATAGACTTGCATGACCGTAGCACTATAACTATATTATAACTAGTATTATGTGCAATACACATTACACACGGTACAAGGCAAAGGCCTATAGGGAACTTTAGACACTGGTGGTAAAACAATCACATACTGCCCTACAGTCAGAGCAAATGTTGGATCCACTGAGGTGAATTTGGGCTATTTTCCAAAACAATTATAGATTATTTTGAAAAAAAAAGACCCATCAATTACTAAGATTGACCGAGAAAGGAGTCATTGATATATTGCCTATCAAATGGTTGAAAATTATAACCATGTCACTGGCGTGGTATGAGTACACCCCTAGCTCTACCAGCCGAGATCAAAAGACCTGCACAGTTCATTGACACTAAAAGTTTGGTGACCCCATTTTGGGTCGATTTTTTTTTCATAATTGGTCACGTTTTTAAAAATGGTGGATTTGTCACAGGTTGGGTAATTATTTCACATTCAAATGATTGCTGTTCTGTAGTCTTTCATCATAGCATAGCAAGTTTAGTCTCATTTTGAAGACAATTTATTTTTTTTATATTAGTAATAACTTAACAGTTAAAATCTAATTCAGATTAATTACTTAACTCGTTAAGTATAATTAATCAAAGGCGGAGGAGGTGGCGGTTGCGGTGTGTGTATGTTCGATGTGGATTAATATCCCTGTAAAACTTGAACTTGAAATATTGCTTTGAGTTGAATTTTACTATTAACTATCTCATATATAAAATAATTAATGTCTTTAATTACCCATAGTGATTAATTATCACAATGATGCACAAAGTATAGTACGCATGAAAGAAAGATGTGAAGGGAACCAAAAAATAAATTATATCAAGCCATAGTCTAACTCTTTAATTCATAAAATGGATGTTACATTATGTTGGTCATTTTAGAATACACTAAGCCTATATGTTCTCTTTTTGGTAAAACAACTAAACAAAACTAAACAAACAACAACAAAAAATACAAATAGTTTGTCTCTAATTACCCCAAATAAAATACTAATTATTACCGTGATACACCAATAATTAATAATGTGTCAATGAGTTTCTCTTAACCATTGGAGATTACATGCACAGAAAGACTGAAGCATCAGTTGGAACTTTTTGAACTTGCACTCAGATTGTAAGTTGATACAGGCCTACAGTGTGTACTGCAATTGTGTTAAAACATCAATATTTAATCACCCTTATACACAATCCCTTTTTTATAAATTGTGTGGTAACAGTGTTCTATACATGAATGCCGCCAGACACCTTTTAATATTTAACTTAACGTTGCACTGACCGTTTTTATTATGTAACAAATGACTTTGCAGCACAGAAAATCAAGAGCACTTATTTCTATATTCTTAGTATGAGATAGGGGACATTGTAATTTCATGGCGTTTTATTACTATAATAGTGCTTTTGATTCAGTAAAATTGAAAACTATTAGCAATTTTCCCACCCTATATCCATATTACATACTTTTCTTAAATGGATGAGCAGTTGACAACGCATTAAAAATCGAAAAATGTGAACTGCAATTTTTTAACTTTATAAATCAGGGATAAGTGTGTACAGTGCCATAACTGTTTTAATGTAGAAACAAACCACCAAATAGTGAAAAATAAGTATTTGAGGAAATCTGTCATACCGTCTCCAGTAAATAACAACAAATCTACACTAAACAGCTGATTGTGGTTTACACCAGTAGAGAAAACAAGATCAACTGGGTTGGTGTTTGAGGTCAAACTGTAGCGATCACAGGTGCAACAATCAACGGTCTTAAAATCTGGGAGATTCACCATTTCACCTGCAAAGGCATTTTTGATCTCAGTCTGATTTTGATAACTCACGTATAGAAATTCAGAATTAGAATAAAAAGTACTGCCTTTTCTTAATACACGGATTCAAGCCAACCACTTGCCGGTTAATGTTTGCATATCCATTCCAGTAACAAAAATACGAAAAATAATAATAGAATTTTTAATGATTGTTTTTTCGATGTTTTCGGTATAGCAAATCTCTGCTAATCCCTGTAACATATTACATCATCGTAACGTCGTACATGGGATTTTGTACTTATTGTAATACTAATGGAAAGAAGAAACTCTTAAGCTACCCTTGGTCCACTTTATAGGAACCCGATCTCTACAAGGAATCATGGGGTGTGGTGGTAGCCCCCCCCCCTCCCCTTTCGGGCGCGTTGTTACAAAAAGAAACGCTCAGGTAGACAAGACTAACATTCGATGTGAGCATAGAAAAGTCCGCTAATAATCCTGGTTCACAAATAAAAACAAAGATTTACGAACAACTGACAGAGAATAAACTTACTGTGTTGCCAGTGAGATGATTTACCCACTTGTCTGTTTTTCTTTCACAGTTGGATCTGTGCCAGGAGTCGCATTTCTAAAGCCCAGGAATTTGAGCACCGTTGCAAATTGACGTCTTTTTAAAGAATATGTTTATCACAGAGTCACCCTTGATACTGAAATACACAACATAAAAGATAAGACAAGTTATAGTAACACCATGTACAAAATCAAGAAATTTGTGGAATTTCAGGTGCCTACATGTATTATTTTTACTAAAGGTTCAGCTACATTGATTGGAGTCTAGTAAATTTTGCAAAGAGAACAGAACTGCCATTTATGTTTGCAATGTTCAAAACATGTGATTAGTTGTCCTGCCAGAATTGAGATACATCCATAATATTATTTCTACTTGGTTCAATGCCACTTGACCCAATCCCTATTGGACCAATCCCACTTTTTAATTCACATTTTCTCCAATTCCCCCCTTTGCTCCAATTTATCCGATCCTACTTCATTTAATTCACATGGACCAATTCCCTCTTGGGCAATTCCTATTTAGTTCAATTCTCCCACTTAAGCCCCCATCTTATTTCAATTTCTATATGTTCCAATTCCTGTTTTGGTCCAATGCCACTTGACCTAATGCCACCCATGCGGTTGTATAGGTACAAACTCTGTACACTCTTAAAAGTGACTTCATTATGATCGTATGATGTTTCTAGTCAACAAAAATGACCCGATTATAGTCAAATTCTACAAAATTCTGGTCGAATTTACACAATTTCCCACTCAATTTTGACTTGAAATTCTCGTACGATCATATTTTGCTTGGCACCTAGTCAAAAGTTACAAGCAATTTAAGAGTCTGTAACCATATAACTCTAATCCTAACTTTAATCCTAGACATAACCCTAATACTAACACTACCATTGGAAAGTGAATTTTAAATATGTCCCTCTGGTGGTTGGAAATCAGTGTTAAGTGGGAATTAGATGAAATGGGAATTGGACCATTATTCCAGTATTTTAGTATAAGATTTGAATTTTAATATCATAAATACTGACTATTTGACATCGGTATTTCTTCATGTCATTTCTAATGTTTAAGGATAGGCCTACTAAGGGATGAAAAATTGCATAGGCCTATAAAATGTGTAACTTTTCACAGATTTTTCATTTTATAGGTAGACATGGGCAGACCCCATGTTGGGTGGCAAGTGCCTTGGGGTCTTTGCGCGAAACCAGTCGTAACACAGTCGTAGCCTATGTGTGACCTAACCGATCAGTCAAAACTTAAAATTGTTATAGATTTTTGAGCGTTTAACGAGACTAACAGTCTGACACGTCGTGGCAACTACATTCACCCTATAGGGAAAAGTTACGAATAAGGGACGCACCATTAGACTTCAAGGGGGGGGGGGGGGGGGTTGGAAGTTTGGGTGAGGGAAAGTTTTTTTTTTTTTTCGTTGGCTTTTGGAGGCAGTTTTTTTTTCTTCAAGTCATGGGCTGGATTTTTTTTGCCTGTACTTGAGGATGTGTTTATAAGGTGCGGGTAAAGTTTTTCTTTTTTAATGGAAAGCGGGGAAAGTTTTTTTTTTTTTTTTTTTTCTACTTCATTTAATTCACATGGACCAATTCCCTCTTGGTCCAATTCCTATTTAGTTCAATTCTCCACTTAGTCCCCCATCTTATTTCAATTTCTATACTGTTCCAATTCCTGTTTGGTCCAATGCCACTTGACCTAATGCCACGCATGCTGTTGTATAGGTACAACTCTGTACACTCTTAAAAGTGACTTCATTATGACATCGGTATTTCTTCATGTCATTTCTAATGTTTAAGGATAGGCCTACTAAGGGATGAAAAATTGCATAGGCCTATAAAATGTGTAACTTTTCACAGATTTTTCATTTTATAGGTAGACATGGGCAGACCATGTTGGGTGGCAAGTGCCTTGGGGTCTTTGCGCGAAACCAGTCGTAACACAGTCGTAGCCTATGTGTGACCTAACCGATCAGTCAAAACTTAAAATTGTTATAGATTTTTGAGCGTTTAACGAGACTAACAGTCTGGCACGTCGTGGCAACTACATTCACCCTATAGGGAAAAGTTACGAATAAGGGACGCACCATTAGACTTCAAGGGGGGGGGGGTTGGAAGTTTGGGTGAGGGAAAGGTTTTTTTTTTCGTTGGCTTTTGGAGGCAGTTTTTTTTTCTTCAAGTCATGGGCTGGATTTTTTTTGCCTGTACTTGAGGATGTGTTTATAAGGTGCGGGTAAAGTTTTTCTTTTTTAATGGAAAGCGGGGAAAGTTTTTTTTTTTGCTCATATGGTGGGTGAAGTCAAGTTTTTTTTTAGAAAACTTCCAAACCCCCCTCCCTTGAAGTCAAATGGTGCGTCCCTAAAACTACCTCTACTCCAACAGTTAAAGGTCCATGGCCCGATCACTAATAGCCTCGTCCCCAGAAGCCCCAGATTTAACCGGAAGTGGTCAACATTTTGGTATCAGAGTTAACCTACTATTTTTCTCATTTACCCTGTAAAATCTTAGGGCAAAATAATATTTGGTTTGAAAGTTATGAGCGAAAACGTGCCCCATTTTGGTCGACCAAAATAAATTTTACACAGTGCTCTATGGGGCTTACAAAATCACGCTTTTAGCTCTCACAGCAAAATGGATTGAAATATCGGCGCGAAACTTTACAGATAAGGTTTTGGGCTGAAGGCCAATTTATCAAGATGGAAACTTCATATCCTTGAATCGGGCCATCCCCCTTTAATACGTTTCAAGTTTATGACTTGTCCATATCATAATGTATGCGTGGTTGGTTGTGATTTTACCGGGGGTATTCTTGCATTTTGGTCGGGTACCCATGCTCGTTCAAAAAAAAAAAAGAGGGACTAGTTGCAAATGCGGGACTAGTTGCAAAGGCGAGGGCAACGCGCACACACTTGCAGCTGAACATTCCACATGATCGCACGGCGCTTACACAGATACTAGATTACGCTCGGGTCGTCTCTCTTTATGTAAACTGAGCGCGCTCTCGTGATACTGATAAAGCGCTGTGATACGAGATACACCATTGTATTACTACTTACTTACTACTCATGAGAGTCCGCGTATACATCTTCATCAACATCATCTTCATCATCGTCATGCATCATGGTCATGATGATGATGATCGTGATCATCATTATCACCATCATCATCATCATCATCATCATCGCCATCATGATCATCATGATCATCATCAGGATCATCATCAGCAGCAGCAACATTTTTGAAACTATATATGTCGCATCGTTGTGCCCATGTTTTACATGGGGAACACACGAGCATGCAGTGTGCAAATTCACAAAATCCATTCATGGCACTTTGGACCGGTGATTACCTTAGAAATATTCATTGATAAGGGTAACTTTATAGGAAAACGGGTGCGAGTAACAGTTTGTTGAATGCCGGGGTTGAATGGCGTATAATTAATCTTACAGCTTCTTTGAGATTTTGAACACCACTTTGCACACTAGTCAATGTCTACAGTTGTGTTAAGGAATGGGTTTCGCGAACGCCCCAAAGAATACAACTACATGACTTTGTAGTTATCGCAACTCGTGCTCAGTACGTTCTACTGCTAAGCATTTTTTAAGTCTCAAGTTTCGCGAACGGACCCTTGTGCTGTTGGGAAAGCATACTTCTCAAAAGTCAGTGGTGTTAAGTCTTAGGACGACTCTGGGATTTTGTAACGCCCCTTTAAAGTGACAGGAGGAGATTTTTGAGGATACAAATTTCTCACAATTTTCACTGGATCGGTCGTAGACCACCTGCCGAGAACGTTTCAAAGGTTTATTGAACAAACAAGTACAAAAGAACACCGTAAATCTTGTTTTGAACTTGCCTGCTATCGCAATCATCCCGATATAAAATCATGCTTTGACTTTCTGTCGTGCACGACAGAAAGTACTAAATCATCATCTTATTACCTGAAGAAGGCGTATTCGGCTAATTCAGGTGTGATCTAATACAATGTTAAGCATTCCAAATATGCAAACAACCGTGGTTCGACAAAATTTGGGGCGTTTTTTTTCTGGAAATCTCCTCATGTCTCTTTAAGTTATGTACAGGTACTGTACCTTTATAGGCCTATGCCTAAAATGCTTAATTAAAGGTATATTTTTCCACGATACACATAATGTACCTCCAAATAAACAATACACCAATAAGTCAATCAATGATCTTTTTACTATGAATTTAGCGCTATTTTTGTGCTAAATGTCCCGATCTGGATAATTAAATGAATATATTGGACAATATACAACTGAAATATACAATTAAATACCCATATAATTATTAGGAAGTGTTTGAATCAATGTGAATTTTTAACATAATTATGTTTACTTGTGGTCCTCTGTAGAACTAGCTGGGAAACACAGACGGTTATAGTCTGAGTAAACAACAACAACAACAAATGTTTAGCATCGAAGATTTGAAAAAAGAGAGGAGGAGCATTTTAAAAATTGTTGTCTAAAAATGCAATTTCTATGACGACATAAAACACTGATTATAGACAAAAGATGTCATATTTGAAATAAAACCATACCCATGCAAAATATAACTTTTGGTTAGAATTAGCCAAAATCACTAAAAGCTCTAATTTTACTCAAAACTGTTAAAGGCACTATCAGTGATTTGCTAAATCAGAAAATAAAAAAATCATCAAATTCAGATGTTTGCATGCTTTATGGTAGTGTCTTAAGGTGGGAGCCCTTTCGTGAAGCACAGATTTGTTAGTAGAGAATCATCAAATTCCAAGTTTTGTACAAAAACTTTGTCTTGCCAACATCATAACTGCATACATACATTTTTGGAAAGCTTAGCATAATTCGAATAATTAATCACAAAATTAATTATAATCATTGGAGAAACCTGAGTTGGTGTCAAACGAAAGAGGAAAGATCAGGGTTTCAAGTGGAACCAACATGAAGGGTGTAGGTATCCACCTTCATATCAAAAAAAAAAAACAGAATAATGTCATGTTTTTAAGAAAAAAATCACTCCACCCTAAAGAGGTTCCCACCTTGAGGCGCATGGCCTTATATATAAGTATCCTAACATACCCTAAGAAGTGCCAAGACTGAAAGCAACCTGATAAGGAAAAAAATGAGACAGTTTGTCATTACTATTCGTACGGATACAAACTGCAACACATAATTGAATGGAGATTGACAAACAACTATTGCATTTTGGCTTCCTAGAGTGATAGCTCATCATAACTTGAGCTTGAAAATTGTACCTAGCAGTTGAGAAAGTATACTCTTAATATTCTGAAAGAGTTTAAACCAAGGAATAATATGGTTTTTAAGGTCATTATACAGGGTGTGTTGCTAATATACAGGGTGATAGAATACAGCACTTTTTTCAGTGAAGATAATTCAAGTAGTTTGTATTGGAAGCATTTATCAATATCGCCAAGATTAAGTATCTCACAGCAACTGTAGTTGTTTTCTTATTATTTATATATACAAGGCGATCAATTGTGTGAGATATTATGTTAAGTTAAACATATTAAAGGGGATGGCCCGATTTAAGGATATGAAGTTTTCATCTTAATAGATTGGCCTCCACTCCAAAACCCCATCTGTAAAGTTTCGCGCTGATATTTCAATCCGTTTTGATGCGAGAGATAAAAAACGTGATTTTGTAAGCCCCATAGAGTACTGTGTAAAATTAATATTGGTCGACCAAAATGTTGCACATTTTCGCTCATAACTTCCAAACCAAACATCCTTTGGCTCTAAGATTTCACAGAGTAAATGAGAAAAATAGTAGCTTTCTTCTGATACCAAAATGGATACCACTTCCGGTAAAATCTGGGGCTTCTGAGGACGAGGCTATTAGCGATCGGGCCATGGACCTTTAAGTTAAACAAGTTTGTATTCTACTCTTAGAAAATCAACTTATTACCAAGCACAAAATTAAGTATGAGCAATTTATCATTTAAGTTTATTAAATTATTAAGTTAGTATAATGGGTTATGATTTTTTTACAAATTTAGATAGACACTATTCAATCATACAGGGTGTTCCAAAAGCTTCATTTTAGCTAAGAATATATGATGTAGACATGATAAATTTGAACTTTTATCATTTTGGTTGTAATTTAGAAGATAAACCTGCAACATAATTTAACAACTTACTGATACTGTATAGATAACGTGTTAAATAAATTCATAATATACAGGGTATGCAATTGTTACAAATTTATGCATGAAATGAAATGTAATAATCACACGTCACGCATTGAATCTTAGGCAAAGGTGCTATTTGCATAATCTGAATTCCTTTTCCGATGATTTTTTGCAATTTCTTGCAGAGATATAAATACTGATGCCTTCATGGTATTTTTGTCAAAAATCAACATGTTCCAATTACGACTAAACATATGGTGTATAATACATGCCAAATGATTAATACTCGTACTGAATACAATCATGTACACGTCTCTTTAGTCCTTGGGTAGTAAATTTATACATCTCGTCTTTCTTTATCTTGTCATTGAAAATTAAAACTTCATTCATAATAAATTTCATTGAAAAACTTATAAATATGCTAATTTTATCTTTATGTAATGCAACTCCGCGTTAAATTGTACTTACACTTACAATAACCCCCCAATAACCTATTGATAGTTTCACAATCATAACTTTGTTTTTGTGCTGGGTGTCATCATTCAAAATACCAAATGTTCAGATCCATATGCCATATTGTTGTGGGGTTTTTCACCAATGAAAGTTTGAATAATGCTCTTTAAGGAAATACCAAAAACAAAACATAAAACATTGATCGACTTCAGATTCCTTTTGCTCTATCACTTGGATATCTTCACGTATTCTTGAGGTAAAAGCTGCTTATCCTCCTTTTTTAAAAAAAAAAAACCTGGATGCTAAACATGTTTTTTTATTATTGGCCTACACTGTTTATTTTTTAATTGTTTATGTTCACATATTTGGGTAAAAAGTACAAAGAAATCCTGTGTACGTGTACTGAACTTCCACAACCACGTTCAACTTTCATCCCTCATTTAACATGTTTTATAAAATTAAAAGAGTTGGCTATAACAGATTGATACCGAAATCATTCAAAAGTAATCTCCAAGACTCCAAGACTGGAGCCTGAGGCTCGAGGCAAAGGAGCGAAAGAGGTTCTAAACTTGTCCTCTATTATGGAACCCTGTATGGTTCTTCAAGTCTTCTTCAACGAACCAAAAATAGTTCTTTAACTGCTGCACAGCACATTTTATGGTTCTGTTAGGAAACTTTTTGGGTTCTCAGATTTTTAAGAACCATTTTTGAGGGTTCCATTCTTGAAGGTTCCATATAGAGGGGAAAAAGGTTCTGAAACCGTATTTTTTTCAATTAGAGTGTACGCACTACTAACTAACTAACTGTACGTACTACACCCCCTTACAATTTTGAGGGGGAGAGAGCATATTCAGAGTTATTAGAAACAACAGAATTGTTGAAACTCACCCTTTTTTCCACTTCACATGAGAATGTTTCTCATGCTTACCAGCACAATCTCTTCTATCATGTCTATGTACATGTAAATAGCAGGTATGCCATGAATGTTCACTTCATGATGATGAGAGTACCAAATACAAATGCCATTGATTGGTTCACTTCCTTCCGAGATTTTACAACAAAAGCTTTTTCTTGCATGGCTATAACTTTTTTCAGTAAATGTAACACATTTCTGTCCACAACATTTATTCTGCTGTATAAAATGATAATCCTCAGGATAGGAGAAACTCAAAGTGTTTTCAAACAAACGTTAACAACTTCTCCATGTTCCTCATCTCTGAATTCATCATAAATGTCAAATTCGTCATTAGAGCTGCTTGGCTTGTATCATGTAGAGCCTTCTACATCTTCTGTGTTGCTAATGAAGCTCATGTCACATATTGTTCAAATGTGAACTTTTACAGTTGACGTGACCTCCCTATCGGACCATGTGAGCTGCTGTCCCGGGGCTGCTGTATAGTCTGTAGCAATCTTTTCTCCATCTGCCATCATCATCATCATTGATGTGTGTTTTTATAACAATGTATACCATTAACTGATTAAAGCCAATCTGTTGCATGTTGTCTAGTTCAGTAACATGCTGTGTAGTATTACTCTGATATTCCCCGTCCTAAAAAGTCAATACAGGTCTGGGTAGAGATATATCACAAACTACCACTGCTGTATATTTCAAATCCATGCATAGAAAAACATAGGGCAATACAAGTTGCACTGCCTACTATAGCTCTCTTACCGCATTCCTATGCACTGTGAGAATTACCCTCTTGGGGCGCTGAAAACACCGGGCCCAACCCAACCACAACTAGAATTTTTGAAGACTGCGCCAAAAAGTATATATTCACGTGGGTCACAAGAACATGCAGGCAAGACTACAGGGCAAAGACCGGGGGCAAAGATCAGCTTTGAAATATTGTTCTGCCATAATGAAACAGACAATCTCTCTCTCTCTCCCTCATATGGAAAGGACTAGCTGAGCCAGGCCAGGCTTTGGGCTTTAGTGTGTAGGATCATTTTAACTAAAATATATGCACATGTTATGCACTATTTCCCTGTGTCATAATTGACAACAACAAATCAACAATATTTTTTTTTATAATGAATTTAATTATTTGGTCTGTAAATTAGGGCCAAAACATTGTTTTCAAAACATGAACAAATTGGGCAAAATGACTGAAAATTCCAATGATCCTTGCACTTACATCAAGCACTTTGAAAACTTGTTTTATGTTGATATCTACTCGAAGACCTTAAAGAACATATTTAACACAAAACTTGTAGTTTTAGGCAATCCTATATTTTTTACGAGAGTTGCAAAATACATGTCATTTTCCAATAGATTTTGTACAGTAACAGTTTAGCAACGTCCATTATGAAAGTGGTTGTTTTCAGCCCGGTTTTCAGGACACAAAGGGTTAATTATTTTTAATGTTACTAATAATTGTTTACCTACATGTATTCAGCCTCCTCATTGCTTAGTGGAAGTAAGGCGAAGCAGAAGGTAAAGTTAAAGGAAAGTATAGTGTTCCAAGTGTTTTCGAATGGTTCATGACAACATTCAATTTACATGCTTACTCATTATCGCATAGGCCTATATCTCAAAAAAAGTTCGAAATTAATTGTTGCCATTTTTTACCAAGCAAAGTCAGATAGCTAATCATTAAAATACTTGAATATAAATAAAACAATTTCATTATTATTAAATATTAAAGTTATGACTCTTCCGTTTTGTCTCAATTTTTTGGGACACACAATGCTTATTCGTCATTCTGCGTCTATGGAAATTGACAGTTTTGTTACCGCGTGAATTTCTATTTTTATGGTATCCTTTTTGTTATTGGTAGCTATTGTTATAGGTTTTATACATTGCATAAAGGGTTCAGGTAAAACTCGTTGTGGTGGCATGTGATAAAAAGGATGTTTTTTAGGCAAAAAAGTGATTTGGGGGCTACAATTCTAGACCCTTTATATATTGTATACAAAAAAACTATAATATACTAATGTCAGAGATTGATAGTATTACATCATGATTAAAATGTGTTTTGCTAAGAAATTAATAAATCTTGATTTCTTAAGTTTTTAGCTCTAAAACGTGATTTTTAACCCCAAAACATCCCTGCCACCAAAGTTTTTTTTTTACCACTACCATCATTTTTTTAAATTATTTATTTCTATCTTTCGAATAGAAGTGGTTGCGTTTTGTGGTACCATGGGGAGGGGTTGTCGACAATTTTGCAATCCAACCCGCTACACTATAGATGTTGTCGAATTGAATTTTAACTGAGGCATTTAAAACATGAAGCAGGTTATAGAAGAAAGACGCAATAGACTAGGTGTGTTTTTCACTTATCCATACACCTGAGTACGGTTTCATTTTTGAAATTACAAACCGAACAATCCAACAACCAGTGATTGTAAAAGCTTAGGCCTACTTCTTCTTTAACACTTAAGTGCCCAAGGGGGGGGGGGTTCCATAGTACCCAACATTTGATTTTTTTTGCGATTTCTCGGTTACGCAATCATATTTTCAAGGAGTTTTTTGCTAATTGTCTGATTTATGAATACGCTTCTCCTGATACTAAAAAAAATTCAATCCGCCCACGGTTTCATTAGAATAATTAGGTTGGGTCCCTAGGAACCCCCCCCCCTTGGGCACTAACGGAAGTGAAAAAATCAAGATATTTTACTAATTAAAAAATTAAAGTAATTAAATCTTGGGATTTATTTGCTTAGATATATATACCTTAGGAGGCAATTAATTGCCATTTGGTCTAATACCCATTTGGTCTAATACCCATTTGGTCTAATGTCCATTTGGTCTAATACCCATTTGGTCTAATACCCATTTGGTCTAATATCCATTTAGTCTAATATCCATTTAGTCTAATATCCATTTAGTCTAATATCCATTTGGTCTAATGCCCATCTAGTCCAATACCCATTTCGTCTATTGCCATTTGGTCTAATAACCACAAACACCATTTGGTCTAATTATCATTTGGTCTAATATCCATTTAGTCTAATATCCATTTGGTCTAATATCCATTTGGTCTAATACCCAATTGGTCTAATAGCCATCTGGTCTAATATCCATCTGGTCTAATACCCATTTGGTCTAATATCCATTTGGTCTAATATCCATTTGGTCTAATGTCCATTTGGTCTAATACCCATTTGGTCTAATGTCCACCTGGTCTAATATCTACTTGGTCTAATACCCATTCGGTCTAATATCCATTTGAATGTTAAACCCAAAATAATTGATCTTAAACATTGATTTATAATATTACAAATATTACAAATCGAGATTGACCTTTTTACCATTTTAACCATTTTACCTTATAACTCCAAAACCAATGGTCATAGGTGGTACAAACTATACATTTTTGGAATCCTTATGATTAGCTGGACAATATGGCATACATTTAAAACATGATTGGGGCATTTGAAAAGTTTGAACCTCTGTGTAAACGTAAATTGGCCCTTATGAAAAAAGTGATACCAAATGAGAGTACTACTCTACTAGCATTGATGTAGAGGGTCCATACTAACTACCAAAGTGTCAAACCTTTTCTGTCGTGGGAGGTAAACGGAACTCCTGAAATAAGGCCCCTATGATATTCTGCTCCCCCTCTATTAAGACATGTTATGGACTTGACCATATAATATATGCAAGATGATTTAGAAAACTTTATGCTTGGGTCTGTTCAAGACCAAATTCATAATATGGCTTGAGTGTGCAGTCATGCATTTTTTAGATCTAAAACTTTTGCTAGGACAACTATCACTGGGGGGGCATGGCCAAAACTTGCAAACATTTGCAAAATCGGTATAATTGTTTCTTCTGATCTTTCTTTTTCTGGCTTTTCTGTTATAATTGATTCTATGGGCATGCAACAAAATGTCTCCACTAGTTGGTTTCCTCATCAGATGCACTAGGAATTTGCACTTTCCTGCTGTTGGAACTCTTTACATGGGCTCTTGTACTAGTTCATCTGGTCTACTTGCGTTATTGGGCCCCCTTACAATTACCCAGTTACATAGACGAGAAAAATTAAAACAAACTAACTCGTGTCTGCTTTTACAGGATAAAGATCTTGGGGAGAGTGTTGAATATCTTGATGGGTTGTCTGAGTTTGGGTTGACTTGGAGTGGCATATTTGTTTCAAAATTCAGCATTTACCATATTTGTTTAATACTTGTAGTTCTTCATTTTTTGGCTTTTTTTTCGCACACGGCGCTCTCAAAAATGTCATATTATGGCATTGTTAGAGCAAGAACTATTTTATTCTTAAAATTCTGTGTTGTTAGTTCCCAGCGACTTTGGGAAAGTACACCATGCAGTTGATATTCGTAACGCTGATTCTGTGTCAAAATTGTAATGATGATAGTTTGGTGCATTAACCTAGTCTTACCCCAGGCATTTTTTGTAACCACGGTTTACCTAGGAAGGTGGTTACCATGCCCCTTGAGAATTCGTTGTAAAGTACTCGATGCTTCCTGATTTTGATACCAGTGGGTAACTATGGTCATTCACTTTCCATTGATTACCAAATAAGTCCCAAAATACCTAGTAGACGTCACAGTGACGCCATAAAAAGTCCGCGAGCCGGCAATTTGACATTTCGACAGACAATAGGCGATTTCATTGTGTTTTAAGTTCTAAATGTTTCCTGCAATCGACTATAGTTTTAAATAAACAACGTATTTTAGATTGCACACTGTGCGAATGGTGGCAACCCTCCCCCCAAACCTTGGACTTTAACGGCATACCACCCGGTGAATGTGCTACCTTCACATTTTTCGTTAAACGACCGGGAAGAGGGTTTTTACCAAAGTTTTGCATTAATTTGAGCGCACTGGAGGACAGTTCACTAGGGTGTGGCAAATCCGACAAGATGATGGCTATAAGAAACATATATCTGATCATATGGTACCAAAAAGAAGCTTGTTTATTAGGCGTGATTTGCTCTAAAGACATTACATTACACACTTCACACCGATCGGTCTTTTGAAATTCAAGTAGTCGGTTTTACACGTTGTCCACGGATCCCACATTACATTTTAGTTGTGGCAGCAAATGAGTGTGCGTGATTTTTTCCACCCCTCTCCCCACCAAAAAACATGACCCGTCAAATGTACTATTGATGCTCTAGTGATTTCATTACTCATAAAGTTTTTAAAAATATAAAGTTTCTAGAAGAGTAGAGTTGAATGGAAACATACCATACGGAGAGAGAAACAGAACATCTGTGATAGCATGTTGCGGTAGAAAATGTATTACGTGTATGTTCTTTATTTGTAGACCAAGAAATACGCCATACACCCCGAGAACTTTTAAAAGGCGTTTCAAATTAATTTTTTCCACACACTAAACTTAAGACACACCAAAACACAAAAACCCCCAAGTGCCGAGTGAGAAAAATGCACAAAGTCCAGAATGCAGAGCAACGGAACGTCATTCGAACGAGGACACATTACAGGCACGAATCGCTTGGCACATCGCCACTACTAGCGTGATATCCACAGTCATGGGAGTGGGGCCCTGGTTCGAGACTACCAGAGTTTCCAAATTTTTCACTTTCCCCCTCTTCCCTTATTTATTCCTTATTCTTCCCGGGAGATATTAGAAACTAGATGCATGCTTCTCACAAAGATATAAGATAGGGCATTTTTTCTTACACCCTGTAAATTAAGTTTAACGATCCATTTACATAGACGTTTGAATTTCACATTTGTCACATTTTTGGCATTGTGTCTATGGATAGGCAAGTAGGTGGCATCCTACGGGTCAATAGGTACCATACAAAACACACGATACAAAAATGATCCCAAGTCGAGAAAGTATACAAATTATGGTAGGGAAACAAGATCACGACTAAAACTAAACGAATGCACACCATTTTTTTTCATACAAGGAATATGAACCACAGACACAAATGAACCACAAAATGACATGAACACGTAGACAGCGTCGATGACAAAATGCAGTTATTCCCAAAGCCTATCATTTAGAAGGAGTGTCCCTTACTCTGACCATACGTACTGTATGGAGGTGGGTGTCGCATATGAAAAAATATGAGGACAGATTTAATTATTTTTATTATTTAAATCATGCTTTAAAAACACGGTCCATATGCAATTATTTTTGTCTCTTTTCTTACTTTTTCTTCGTTTCTTTCAAAAACCACATCTGACATCTGATTCAAGCCTATAAATGTATCATGGATATAACATATTAGACCAAATGGATATTGAGGACTATATGAACATTAGACCAAAAGGGATATTAGACCAAAATGGGCATTAGGACCCAAAGGGGTATTAGACCAAGTAGAAATTAGACCAAATGGAATAACATTTGTAATTTTAAAAAAAAAATTAGACCAAATGGGTTTTAGACACATTATGCGATATGACCAAATGGATATTAGACCCCAAAATGGGTTTTAGACCAAATGGATATTAGACCAAATGGGTTTTAGACCAAATGGTATTAGACCAGCAAATTGGCACTATTAGACTAGATGGGTATTAGACCTATTGGCATTAGATCAATTCGGTTATAGACGATATGGATATTGACGATATGAGTTTTTAGACCAATGGATATTAGACTAACATGCTATTAGACTAAATGGTTTTTTAGCCTAAATGGTTAATTATTCTAGCAGTTATAACAAAGTGGAGTAACAAAATGTATGTGCCCTTAACCATTGGGAATTAGACGCATGGCAAGTCGACCACTCAGGTTATCGAATTTTAATTTTGTCATGACTTGCTCTTAAACTGTGTAAGTCTATGGGAAAAATAAGGTGATTTTTTTTTTTTTTTTTTAACATTTTTGAAATTTGGGTTATATTTTGGGCAATGTTATTTTAATTGGTTATTCCAAAGTAGATTTATCATGAATTATTTTGGTTCAAAACTTTTATTGGAGTTGCTGAGGATGGAAAGTGTGTGCGAACCGATCCTTTTCGGAGAGTGCAATTTCAATTGGCCATAGGTCATATTCAAGTTCGGATTTCAATTTTTATTGTGGGTATGTGGTTCTTACGTGACCCCCATTTACTGTGTTATTGTATGATCAAACTCCATGGGAAATTGGTTATGCATTTTTTGGGTCGCCTAGGAACCCCCCCCACCCCCCGGGCCCCTTGGGCACTAACGGAAGTTGTTTTTTTTGTTTTTTAAGCTTGGCACTTAAGTGTTAAAATCACTTCCATATTTATTAATTAGGCCATAGTTGTTTGTGACTTATGATCCTGTCTCCTGCATAGTCATTTGTTTTTTGTTTTGGTCACTGCCCTATTCTAATTTCCACTTAGCCATTGTTATCATGAGCCATGTGCTAATATGGTTGCGTAACGCTTTCAACCATAAGTCGCTATTCATTTGTCAGCGGTCAATATTGTTCTGGACAAATATACCTTGACCTTTTTTACTTTGGACGAGGAATTAAGTGTCCGTTTTTTTAATGACTGCCAGTGACCAACATTAGCGTCTGTCCCATGTCTCGTGTTGTTTAATCATGCACATCTTGTTGTCTATAGTCACTCTACTTTGTCCCCTCTCGTCTTGCCACTTTTTGTTATAAGTAACTTTTTTCGTGGCATAACTTTCGAGCTATGCTCTACTTTGGTCAACCCAACATTGCTTAATCTTTTGTATACTTATTAGTTGTAAGGTGGTGAATAACGAATTGACTTGAATAAGTAGTTAAATAGTAGTTAATGGTTTTGGATGGTAACATGTCAGTTGTGATAATGCGAACTGATCTTTATTTATGTCAATTATTATTTTCTTAAAGAAATCTGAGGCTGATGCATAACAATTTTGAAATGGATTGTTATCAAAAGCGGTAGCAGAATACGAAAGAGAACTGACTTATTTCATATTGTGCTTAAAAGTTAATTTACAACATTTAAAAACAATACATCAACTCTTTCAAAATTCACTCCTAGACCCAGCACCACGATTTAGCAAAATATGTTAAGTCGCTAAGATCATATTATCTCATATCAAGCTAAATTGAAGTGTACGCACGCTGATGATATTTAACACTATGAACGTTTTGTCTTATTGTTACAAATAGAAATATTCAACTGACAAAAACGAAAGATATCCACCTAAATTTGCGGATCTGGAATTTTATTACAAAGTTTGATCTTCTATATTGAAGGACATCGAATTGAGCTTACTATAGCTATTTCACACAGTGATTAGTCTTTGGAGAAACTTGTTACTGTAGAAACAATTGAGGGCACCATCGGCTGTATCTCTGAATCAGACCTTTAGCTTTCGTTAACCAAGCGTTACTGGCAACACATTTTTTTTTGGGGGTGGGCGGTACCAACCCACCCACTTAGTGATCCTAGTATCGGTGGCTGATGATTTCGATATATACGAGTGAATATGTGTTCTCTCTTCACTGATAACAAAATAAGTCTTGAACATACCTAATATGGAGCCAACAATGACGTCATAAAATCTGCGAGTCTGTAAAAATTGGACATTCCAAAGACCCATGTATCATAGGTGAATATACAATTGCTTATAAAAGTAACAATATTTGGAAATTTCTTGCGGTTTTCTACTCTAAAAACGATGGCAATATGAATATAAACCAGGAGTTTAGAGTCATGAACGATGCACTGTTTTTTCATTTGCCAAGTATGAGTCAAAATATTATACGTAGCGATATATACTTAAATACTGCAATTAACACGTTTACTCATGGTTAAATGTAATGACAAGGTGGACGGGTCCAAAAGAGCCTTATGATCAATTTGTAGTGCAATAAGTTCCTACATGAAGACATTTGTTTTGGTATGGAATAAAAATGGAATGTCTGAAGTTGGTTCCGGCAGAGGCACGTTGTCTGATGTGTAGGTCACAAGGTTATGTATAAATAATATGCTTAATTGCATACAAAATGCTGTTCTTATATACTTTCAGAAAATATATCCTATCTCTACCTCTCGGCTAATGATGAAGTTCAAATTTCCGTTGTAATATAGCCAAGGACAGTACCAATAGTCAAAAACAAGGTCAAATTTTAAATTCAGCTGTATATCTTTAAAACAGAAGGTTGGGTGAAAATAATACTAAAACACATTTCCAATAGAGAATTTCAAGATGCATCTGCCCTGCGAATTTCAGATCCAACGGACCTTCCTAAGAAAGACAATTAGTTATGCCTCTGTATCTTTAAAACAGCGGCCGGATGAGAATAATTTGTCAGAGATTGTAGATACTTACAAGATGCGTCTTTGTGGTGAATTTCAGAACCAGGGTTAAACATCTTCAGGTATGCATATTAACTCATTATGTTAATTAGTTAGCTAATTAAATATGCATATTTACAATATCTATGATAGTTTCATGTTTGTAGTAGTGACCAAGATTTCAGTCAAATGAAGCGTCTATGGACAGTGTCTATAGGATGTAACACAGATTTTGATTTGATGACCTAATATGATCTTTGACCTCACTTAAAGTAATCTCCAAAAATTCATATCTGTTCATTGCAAGGAGCATAGAATGCAACTGGATACAGTCATGACAACAACTACATGTAAGGCCCCTATGTGGGTAAATGTCTTCTAACTAAAATTGAAAGAGACACAGATCTAGTTAACACTATGAACAGTGGGTGCAGCGTGCGTAACTATTAAAACAACGTTCATTATAATGGAATTTCATTAACATTTTTTTTTTGTTCTCAGGTTCTAATTTATCTAATAATGTTCTTGACGTAAGTAAGAAGTCTAGGATAAGTGGGAATTTGTTGTTAACTTGTCATTAGTGGCATTTATCTTATTCTGCCGTAAATGGCAGAATATAAAATGATATGGATAAATCAAGTATACTAGATTCCAGTTGATAGTGGAATAGCCGCTACTTTTTGTAGGTGGAGGTATGAATTCGAGGGGATTAGTATATGAAACCCTCGAGTCAATGTATTTGTCGTAGTATGATATGCGCTATAGCCATGATAGCCAACTCTGAGCGGTTGGGCCATTCACAGTCTCAATCAACAGTCAAAGCATAAACCGTAGAATATTCAAAGAAAGCGCAAACTAAATCCAGGAATAGTTTCAGTGAAAGCAGGTGAAAGCTGATTTTATGAATAGTGAAGATAAAATTTCTGCATTGTTACACACCAATTCTGGGGTAGACACACTATGCATCACATATTGTAAAATACAAAGTATTGACTGGATGAACAACGTAACTTTTTGTCAGTTTCTTTCAATCCGATCTCTTTTGTATTGCGAGGAAGAAATCGAAGATTTTCTGGGTATTTCTGTCCCCTATTTTGAGCAATTTACGAAGTCCAAACTCCGCCCATAACTCTATCATCAATTGGAATCTACTATAGATTAACACTTAACTGCATAAGGGGTTTGCACTTCCGTTACTGCATAAGGGGGGGGGGCTCCTAGGGACCCATTCACTATATAGCCACTTTCCCAAAGGAATTTTTAGATGAAATCCACCACATGTTAGAAGGATGCAAAGACATCAACAATTAAGAAATAAAAACTGAAAAAAATTGTTCAGTAAGAAAATTAGGGGCAAAACATTGATTTTAATTTTGCGTCAAAATGTGCGAAAAAGACACTAATTCGTTTCTGCATTTTCTACGGCACTAGTTCACCTAGACGTTTGATTGCTGATTGCTTTAATTGGTGAAGGATGAACCATATTTATCATATTAAGCACAAATATAAATGTCTCGTGCCATTTTATATTTTTAAGGTGTACTTGTATAATTTACCATAGGTTCCTACAGTAAACCGCTGTACGACGTATATAAAATATTATGACACCAATGGCCTACTATACTTTCCAAGAATGTTTTGATTAATTATTTACTTTGTTTATGTCCGAGGTGTATGCATTATGAAAATCAGAATCACCGTAACTCTATTAAGATTTTTAATTTTTGTCATGGGCACTTCCGTTAGTGCATAAGGGGGGCTCCTAGGGACCCATGCTAATTAACGCAAAAACGACGCGATGGATTTGAATTTTCAGTTTTGCACCAATGCAAGCGCAACTAAAAGTAAGACAAATACAAAAAATATAAACCAAATATATTGCAGCGTTAAAAAACTCCGGCCGAAAAACCAAAAATGGGTCCCTAGGACCCCCCCCTTATGCAGTTAAGTGTTAAAAAAAGAAACCTACCGCATGATATAAATTGGTGAAGAATCAAAAATACCAAGATACCCCAATAAAATGAATGATTAGGGAAGGAGAAAGAGTGTAGGTAGAAAAAAAGTAAATCGGAATGGTGAACGTGAGGTCTACTCTCTAAATTTCTGAGATAAATGCATTGCTATCAGGGACAAGTCCAAGTTTAAATTAAAAATTTCAATCAAAGTACATTGAAATATAAATAACAAATTTCATTTTTCATTGCTGAATTGGGGTTGTCTTATGACCCGTCACATGTGGTATAAATTTCGTACAAAACTTCACTCGGGAAAGTGGTTTCCTTGGGCACTAACTTTCTTTATTGTCCTCCTAATTATTGCAAAAATCATGACGATTTCTAACTCTGGCACTTAGTACTGGTACTATTAACTTCCAGGTCCAACCGCTCTCTGTGCTAGGTTACAAAACATAGTAGGCCTACAATGTATATCGTAACTCGTATTTATATAGCTAAATGCCAAGCCTTATCCACAGTATGCCCGATAACTGACCATGTGGACCAACACTTTCCCAACACACATATTTCAAGCCAACCATTAATTAATTGCCAAATTTCATGACCAAGTCCTGTTACTCCCCATTTCCATGGTCCCACACGATACTAGCAAAGTATTAATATAAAGTAAGTGAAGTTTTTAGATGAGACTGCATTGTTCTAACACCAACAGGCTCAAATTTTAAATGTACAATCTAACCACAGCTCAACTAAAATAAAGAAATCAGATCAATCAATGAAGTGACCACTGTCGCCATTGCTATTTAAAAAACCTTACTCTTATAGTTAAGTTTTTAAAAAGTTGAACACGATATGTGTCCATTTTAATTTGTTGCATATAAAGCCATCATGTGTTGGGTCCTTGGATTAAACCGTGGGGGGTACTCGACCAAAATGGAAACGATGTGCCTTGATCCGCCAAGTAAAAAAATCGACCCAAAATGGCTTTGTTTATAGTGACCCAAATTGTAACAAAAAATAATGACACATTGGATATAGTTGGTTCCCGTAAATTTCGACCCATCTATAAGTGGCCTTGATATTCGCAATCACCATTTTCATAGTAATCTTGGCAAAATCGACCCATTTTCATAGTACTTTTGTCCAAAAATCAGAAAAATCACCATTTTCCAATGGGATTTTGCGAAATCGGAAAAATTGAACCCATTGTCATAGTAACATGTGACCAAAATTGAAAAAAGGGACCACATTTTATATAGTAGCCAATTACACCTCAAAAATACACCGATCTTTATAGTAGCCTGGTTGAAAAACGACCCATTGGTTATAGTAAGGCGTGAAAATGCGACCCATATCATGCATATCGGCGGCACATAACCTACCCTTTTCCACTGAGTACCCCCCCCCCCCGGGTTAAAGTAGCCCCATACACCCTTTCTCTTATAGGATGCACAGTTTTCCAAGGGGTCATGTTAGTTTAGAAAATGGAAATCTTCCTGAGCCTCAATGGGCTGAAAAAAATAGTTCACATAACCAGCCACAAGTCTTTCATTAACGATAATGGTGACAAAACAAAAACTTACAAAAACAATCTACAAGTGGTACATTATAACCACTGATTCCGGGCAGCAATTTAAGGGTTTAAGCAAAATTAAATTAAAATCAGTTTTTTTTTTTTTTTTTTTTTTTTAAGTCATAATTTTTAACTGTAGTTGCAAAAATTTAATATAAAACCAAAGAAATTTTACCGGAAGTGGGTCTTTTTTACATTTGGGAAACCAAAACAAATTATATAATTTTAAAGCTTAGCAAATGTAAATTTCAAAAATATTATTTTCTCACAAAAAAAAAAAACAAAATGTCAGAACTTTGTAATTCTCAGCTCACGCTTTGTTGACATGTAGAAAGAGTAAAACTAAATAAATCTCCACTTCAACTTTTAAGGATGTTTACTTCCCTAGAAAATGGGCAAGATTGACAAATTCAAATGAGAGAGAGAGACTGGAAAATAAGACTAAAAAGCTAAGTACAAGCAATGTACACTGTGTAGAGATCAAAGGATCCCATTATAGAAGGTACTCATGCTACACAAGGCTCATTACTCACGTGTTGAAGAGTTAGTCTCAATATCAGTTACTTTTATGTGTATAAATTTCGTCATCTCTGATCTGTTCTTAATTATAGCTGCTTATGTATTTCATTTAGAAACAATGAGGATTAACCAGAATTCTATTACATCTGCTGCCCATTATTGAAAATGCAGCATTCTGATTGGTCAGTTTACTGCCCATTATTCTGCAATAATGGGTCGCCAATGCATTTTCTTATTAAATGAAGCTGATTTAGGTAATACAATAGAAATAAAGGGTTTTGCAGTGTCATTTATGTGCTCATAATGTATTCTCGGCCAGAAAAACTTTCAAATAATGGGCTCGGCTGCGCCTCGCCCATCATTTAGTTTTTCTGACCTCGGACACACCATTCGCCGATAAATGACACTGCAAAACCCTTTATTTCTTAAATATAAGCCGACATCAGGGCCTACATAGACTGATTTTCAAAACTAGGTACCATGTCAACAAATTTTATAAAGATTGTAATCATTTTCCGGGACTGATGAGCAAGTGAACACTTCTAAAAATATAGGGAGGGTATGCATATGCAAACAAAGGCCTCATTTCATCATTGGCAAGTATGTACCATAAATTAACTTTTTCCACACAATAGCATAACAGCGACCCTCATCATCCATATTTCAGGCTCACAAGCAACATTGCTTTTCTATGCCTTCTTCCTCCCTACTCATTCTTCCTCTCATTCTTTCATTTCTTCTTCTTCCTTGATTTACATCCCATGCAGATAATGGCAAAACATTCATGGATATCAAAGATGAGAGCGGGTCACATCCCCTACAATCCCCGGCCTGGTACGGTCCACGAACCTCAAGGCACTGTCAGGTTGAAAATGAATGCACATCTACTTCCATATTTCCATGAGAACAGCCTATTTCAAGAAAATTTAAAGACCTCATCTAGCTAACATTGTCTGTGTTTTTTTTTTTTTTTACATTTTTGGCTATTTGACTTGAAGATGGTTAAATAACAATATATAACAATATTCGGAAAACAAAACAGTAACATTTGTTGTTTAAAGTTGAAATTAGAGATTATTCTTTCCCCTCGCTTATAGATCTCAATCACATTGAAGAATTAAATATCTTCCTTATGTACAAATAATGAGAAATTTACGGTTGGCCGGGATTTCCAGCCTGGGAAATACCAGGCGCGGTAAACACCGGTATTTATCATCCCGGTAAATCACCACTAGGCATATTTTGGCCAGAACGGGAATACTGGGAAATGCCGGGAAATACTTAAATATGACATTTTAAAACTTAATTTTCTTAAAAATATCATGAGAATTATCTAACAACCACAGATGAGCATGACCCCGGGGTCGATGGTGTTTTCGTTTTATCACCAAGCTATTGGACCGATATCTTTTGATCTGTAGTTTTTCGCACATTTCAATTTATAAGGTTTATGATCTCTCAACAATTTTCTAATACATCAAATGACTACTTGACATAATAAGTGGCCAAAATATACACTCATACACAAAATAGAGTGTAGTGCACATGCTATATGAAGGACAAGTACATGGAACATGTGGAAGGTGTATAACATTTAAAACTTGCCAGATGCAGAACATTCTTCAGTGGCAGTTTTTATTCTAAACTCAATCATTTGTTTCATATCCTAGTGTAGCTAGTCCTTTTTTCATAAGAACCGAAACACCTTTTATTGTCAAAATAATGTTAAACCTCCCACACCCCAGTAAACTCAATACTAGCCTCGACTGATTATCTAATACTGTACTTGTTGCTTATTATAATCAATTAGTGAAGTGGAGTTTGAATTAGAACCTTCCAAACATATCCAAATTATTACCGTAACATTTATAACTGTAAAATATAATTATAATGATGTTAACCCCCATTAGTTCTTCAAATTTTACTTACATCCTATAGTAGTTCCAGGTATTTCCCGGTATGTCCCAGTATTTACCGGTATTTCCCACTATTTCCTGGTATTTCTATGTGATATTTGTATATTTTAGAATTCAAGATAAAAGAAAGAATTGGTGTTAATGAACCGAATTAAAGTCATTAATCATCTAATTTTTATAAACTTAAATCATACAACTATAACCGTTCCTTCTTCCTTGATCCAGTTTTTATTTTTATTTTAATTAATACTATTGTCGTTCACTTTATTGCTCGTGTTATAGAAAAATCTCCTCATAACTTTCATTTAAAAATAGTTCGCACACTTAGTTTCTCTTTTTATTTAAAAAATGGCATCATTGAAATCACACGTACAAGTGAGAAGAAGTGAGACTTATATTCAAATCGATACACCACTTTATACAACATACACATTAACGAATAGTCCTAGTTACATATTTACCAAAATTTAATTTTCCTTCGCGCATTTGTATAACATTTGCGAAGAAATTGATCATATACTTATACGACACACTACCGTGTTTTTCAAATAGTAAGATCTTCATGGGTAAAAATTTTAGGTTTTTATTCGGTTCATTGGAACTCAAAATGCCAGTTTTTTGAGTTTCTCTTTTTATTTAAAAAATGGCATCATTGAAATCACACGTACAAGTGAGAAGAAGTGAGACTTACAAGTGAGAAGAAGTGAGACTTGAGACCT
Source organism: Ophioderma brevispina (assembly GCA_023653785.1). Classification (NCBI taxonomy): domain Eukaryota; kingdom Metazoa; phylum Echinodermata; class Ophiuroidea; order Amphilepidida; family Ophiodermatidae; genus Ophioderma; species Ophioderma brevispina. The sequence goes on along the minus strand of JAMKCH010073291.1, from coordinate 9,704 downwards.
CTGGGGTCTCAAGTTTGGATTTGGGTACTAGTATAGACGTGCCTCCAAGAGCCTGGAAGTAGAACCCATCGTCGATCCGAGTGTAACAAAGTCGTATCTGACATTTTTGGTGAACTTGACAATCTCAATTTATTGCAGAGTTATTAGGCTAATTAAGCCTATTTAGGTGTAGATACGACTTTGTTGCACTCAAAATTTGAATTTCTGTTGAGTGCAACAAAGTCGTAGCTGGTAGGTACAAGGTACGACTTTGTTGCACTCAACGGCAAAACTAGTTATGTAGGTACGCCATTTTATTTTTTGTAAAGCGATGGTTTTGTTAAAAAGGTGTTTATAAATAAAAAAGAAAGTCTCTCAATTTTTTTTTGTCAGAAGTGCATTTTCATTTTTACCAAATGTATGCGGCTAATTTTGGCACAAAAACTTAATAATACATCATAAAATGTATTTACAACCTTCCACTCGATATTACGCCCAGTACTTAATTATTTTACAAAAGTAAATGAATACGCATAATTTAACATTTATTTCAAGTATTAAGTTCAATTTATTGCACAGGTATTAGACTAATTAGACCTAATTAGGTGTAGATACGACTTTGTTGCACTCAAAATTGAATTTCTGCTGAGTACAACAAAGTCGCAACTGGTAGATACGAATTTATTGCAATACACGGGAAGCCATGTATATTTAATCAGCTAATTACTTCTTAATTATTCGACTTAAGTGGGAAATAAAATATTCGTAATATATTTAAAAAAAATCCATCGCGTTTTAATTTTTCCAATCGAAAACCAACAACTGAATGAAACACAAAAATGCTTCTCTTGTAAAATCATGAAAATGTAAATACGACTTTGTTGCACTCGTATGACATCGTATCTATCATTCCATTTTTTTGCCTAAAAATTACCCACTGATACTGATAGCACAGTGCCATTAGTGCTTATTGCCACAGTATGGATATGGAAAAATCATAATACTACTATCAATTTTACAATAATACAAATTTACCCGGATCAAAATTATCGGATTTAAATCCATTGTAAAAAAATATTGAATTCTGATCCAAAACTGATCCTTTTAATAGTATTTTGATTCAAATTAAATTCAATCTTTGTAAATTTAAAAATATTTCAATTCCAATTCAATTCAATGGATCAAAATTAAAAAATACCGAAAATCATTTTGATCCAAATTGATTTAAAATGCATCAAAATAACATTAATGTCACCATATATAGACCGCCGAGAGTTGGCCGATAAAAATCGGGCCCTGTTTATTGAAAAAAAGCATGAGGAACAAACATTATTACCTTAAACTAACCTCTTAAAGCTAACTTGGATGAAATCATCCAATTTAGACCTGTGGACCATTTTGATAGACATTCTTACTTTGTACGGCTAGAGCGATTTGATTCCGGATATGACTCAAAACTGGAGTGGTGTCCTTTATGTAGGCCATAACGCATTATGTTTAACCCTCGTCTACCGAAGGGGGTCCTTCAACTTTTCGCGGCCTTGCTAAAACCACCTTTTCTGGTACGAAATTGACAGTTTACCCTGGTTTTTATGCAACAACAAACATCCACCGGGGTATAGGTATGGTAAAGGGTGATCCCAAAGTGATAGATTGGGGTGGAAACCACCCCTTTCGGGAGAGAAGTACCAATGTATCATATACACTTAATGTTGGTATCATTGCATAGCTATGGCCTTCCTCTTTCTATTGATAACAAAATAAGTACCAACATGCGTAGTATCACGTCAGAATAACGTCATGACGTTCGCATGTCAGCAAAACTGTCAATTTCAATAGAAACAGTGTAGAAGAGGGGAACATTCTATTGTTCTCCAAAAAAGCTAAGAATATCCGATTTTCATGCGGTGTTTGGCTCTACTTAATGGAAAATGACGAGTTTTATATACTCATACCGTTTACTGCTATAAGAGTGTTTTTGAATCAGTAAAATTGCGAAATATAAATTGTTCGCCATGATATCCAATATTTTCATACTTATACTTTCCTCAACCTATGACATCATAGTGACGTCATAATGGGAATGTTGGTACTTATTTGATAACAATAGAAAGAAGAAACTCAAATGAACTGAACTGAACTCGAGCGATCCTTTGGTATCATATTTATAGGAATCGGATGCATAAGGAAATCCGATGGGGTGGCAAAAACACCCATGCCTTTCGGGGTTTAATTTGTTACAAAAATGGTTCAGGTAGACGGGCATCTAAAACAGGGGACTCAAATATGAAATGGATTGGATACGGATGGTGTTTCAAACCCCAGGGGCATTCGTTGAAAGAGAGGATGTGCGCAAAAAAGATGCTTGGGTGAGAGGCAGCCAAATTGCTCAAAAATAGTTTTTTTTTTTTTTGTCGGGCCATATAATTGCTGAATTTACCAAAATATGGGTCTTTCGTTGAAATTATTGCATTTTTTCTTATTAAAGAGGTCTTTGGATGATTTTCCCCCAAATTTTGCCAAAACAACATAGGAGTCTTTTGGTGACAGTGGTAAAATCTTCAAACAAATAGAGGTCTTTGGATGACAACGATGCTGAAAATGAGGGTCTTTAACAACCTCACATACACGCTACCTCCAAGATGCCGGGGGGGGGGGGTATAAATCGGGTCATCTACCTTTAAACTTGAGAATGTTCGATCAATAATGTTATGGTATTGTTTGCTCATGGGCCGGTGAGGTCAATTTTTCCACGGCCGGATTAACTACCCAGTCCGCCTCTGCCCGAGACTAGCAATCAAGAAAGCGCCAAGTTAAAAAAAAAAACGTCTGAAGAGGTGTTTTAGAGCGCATCGAGTAAAACAAAGTGGGGTTTTGCACACCAAAATGGTCCATATTGGGGCAAAGGCCCGGAGGGGGCAATCACATATGAACTGGATATGGGTGCATTGCTGGTGCTTCGAACCCCAGGGACATTCGGTGACAGAGGACTAAAACACGGCCCCAAATAATGGGTTTTGAGGTGACAAATTTGCCAAATTTTCCCTAAAATGGGATTTTTAAAGAAAATTTTGCAAAAAATTAACCCAAAATAGGGATCTTTGAGTGACAATTTTGAAGATTTTCCGAAAAAATAGGGGTCTTTGGGTGACAGTTTGGTAACATTTAAAAAAAAAATATGGGTCTTTGTGGGTGACATTTTCAAAATACAGGGTGTCCACAAAAATTGGTGCTAGGCAAAAGCGCCGTCATTGGAGGTGAAATAAATTAAATAGTGATATAATATTTATATCATATCACAAATGAAGCCTTTGCTATTGAATACCGTTTACAGCATCCGTTTTGCTTATTGCAAAGATATGGCTAGTATAATAAGAACGGGTGCAATACCAATTGTGCCACTTTTCACAGAATGGGATACAAAGTAAGAGCATCATGTTTGTAGGATGATAGGGCTTATTGATTTAAAATCACTCGATCATCACACAACAATGCAAAAAAAACATGTTAAGTAATTGATCACCATATGATAATAATTACTAAATTGGTGATAAAATGTGTGAGAAAAATTGATGAGATGTTCTATTCAGGAAGTAAAGTATTAATTAAAGATTACAGAAGAAATTTGATGAGGGTCATCTTCCTCTTATATTCTAGTTTAAAAGAGACAACAAAAGGGATTGCTTTACAACCAACTGTTCAATGTTTATTATAGATCTGGAGTTGAGCTGATACCATGCAATAAGAAATTGTTTAAGAATAATATTCATTGGTCTTTGTCTTCAAATACAGTAATGGAAGAAGGGGTGTATGCTCAACCAACGTTTACACTTGACCAAGGAGTTTTCATCAGGGACTTAAGAGTACAGTTTCCCGATGCCAGGATCCCTTGCAGAAACACTCCTCCCAAAAAGGAACCATTGATATGAAGAAACAAGAAAAAAAGATCAAGCATTATAGTTGTGTGATGGGTGAATTCTTTAAAATCACGTGTCCTATCAACATGCATGATCCAATTGTGTTTTAAAAAGTTGTCCCATTCTGTGAAAAGTGGCACATTTGGTATCTCGCCCTCTCTTAGAATATTAACCATAATCTCCTGATTGCAACAACTAAATCGGATGCTGTAAACGGTATTCAAAAGCCAAGATACCATTTAATGACATGCTGTAAATATTACGTCGTTATTTTATTTTGTTTCACCTCCAAAAAGGGTGCCTTTACCTTGCACCATTGTTTGTGGACACCCTGTATAATGGGAGCGATGCTGAAAATGGGGGTCTTAACAAGCTTTAACAGCCTTAAATGCGCGTCACCTCTTAGATGGGAGAGCTCCCCCCGGGGGGGGCATACCTGTATGTTGAGTGTTTATCAATAACGTTGACCATTTGGTCAAACTAAACTGTAAACTGGTCTAAAAATCAAGAATATGGTAAATAAGTATAGAATGTAGTAGCGTTCTAAATTAATAAAAAGGCTGGATTTCTTTCATCTAAACGTTAGTACCGGTACACGGTCTTTCTCCCATTCGAGAGCAGAATTTGAAATGCAACGATGAAATGGGGTTGAATAATACACGGACTCTTTAGATATCAGCCTACTATATACTAGGTACTGTGTAAAATACAATTAGAATTAGGGAAGTGTGCTACATGCTGAAACTGGACTATATTACAATCCTTGTAATGACCCTAGTAATGACCTCAGCCATTTCCCCCATTTACTGCATTGTTTAATTCCCTCTGGCATTTGAGTGTGCGAGAAAAAAATAAATTGGTTCAATAACATCGGGCCTCATATGGACTGAGTTGATCCTTGACGATAAAAACAGTAGCTAAGGCATTGGAATCAACAGGAAGACCCTTTGGGAAGACAAACGCCAGTTAGCCTCCAGTTTAACGTCGCATTGTTTGTCATTTTTACGTGATTGTATAGTCTTAAAAGTCAGCAGAATTTCATCGTCATCTTCTTAAACTTGAACCAGTACCTGAATTTACAGCGTAGGTAATTATGTAGCAATGTTTTATAATTAGTAAAGTTCATTTCGTTGTCATTTAAACGCACTATATAATAGGGTATGTGAGGTCAGTGGTCAAATTGCAAGACATATTCCATTTCAGAGAGGCGGATATGTTGTGCCGTATGTGACGGACTTGTTTGGTTTCATGCCCGGTGGCACTAATATTTTGTCGGCTGGGGATGATGCGTATGGCAGGTGAGGCTGTTAAGACCCCCATTTTCAGCATCCTTGTCACCCAATGACCTTTTTTTTAAATTACGACTATCACCCATAGATCCCCTATTGAGGGGCTGGGGGATTTGAAAAGTTTTCACCCAAAGACCTCTTTTTTAGCTTTTTTAGAAAATTGTGGCAAAAGACCCCTTTTTTTGGAAAATTTTGCAAATTTGACACCCGAAAACCCTATTATGGGGGCAATTTGGCTCTCTCTCTCACAAGATCCCCTTTTGGAGCCCTTGAATGCCACTGGTTTGGAGGCGCCAGCTTTACATCCACATCCATTTCATATGTGAGTGCCCCCAGGGTTTCATGATCTTTAAACCGTTGTATTTGGTGCAAAATTAATGGGCATGAAACTTTACTAAATTGCATATGGTTTGTGGGAGAGGTTTCTAAAGATAATGCAATGTAGAATCGACATTAAATTTTGAGTGTCACAAACATTTTACTGCCTGATCACTTCTGCCTCGTATAGCTCCTCTGCATTGTTTTATTGTGACTTTGATTGCTGGCCTGAACCATTGGCATTGCGTTATTTGTAGAAGAAAGCATACTCGGAAACCCAGCGGTGTTCAGTAGCGATCTTGAGTCTATATCACTATGTTTATACGTCAGAGTATGCCCTTTTAACAAATCATATGCAACCCTGATTTCTGTTGCAAAATAAAGCAAACTATTTCTGAAATAAAAATATAGCTATATTATTATTCTCTTTTCCAATGAAATTTATATCCGAATCCGTATGTAAGCCCTATACTCTTGAACCAAAAGTCCAATTTCACGGTATTTTTTAATGTAGTCCAAAATGTTACATTTTCACTACTCATATTTTCACATATTTGTAATATTCTCCGAGAAAAACTTATATTAAAAGAATATTGAATCCTTTGTTTGAAACTTTTTTAAAGTTGAGTTCAGAGTTAAAACTTACTAAAATTAGTATCCACGCCACAGCAAATTTGAACTGCACTGCTATTTATATTTTCGAAATTTGAGAATGTAGTTCTATTTTATTTTGATATGGAATAATTCGGTAAACGTACAATTAAAAACAGGTTTTTAGAAATTCAGAACAAATTAGTGTTTAGATGACCATATGTATGAGATATAAACATATTTAGATCATATTAGATGTTTATATGCTATTCGTTAAGCTATCTTCACACAAGTTTCATATTTTTAAATATGAAACTTGTGTTTTAAAAATGCTTGTGTTTAAAATGCATTTGTCATCTAACACAAATTTATCCAGAATTCTAAACAATATTTTTTCAGGTTTCATCATTATAGCTTGAGAGGCCCGCTCTAGGCGTTAGAATATCGCGTAATAAAACTTGTTGTTGATATCAAAACAGAATGTAGAACGCACGGATTGCAAACCCGCAATGCAGAATCATGAATGTCTGGCATGACAGTATACCATACCAGCGACATTTACTGCGGGGGACACAACTTCGACAAAATCATTTTTTTTAATTATTTGAAATCGCAGTTTTCTCACGCGGTCCTTCCTCCTTGCCAATGTCGATGATCTTCGCCTCGCCGCGACCGTGTGGTCCTTTAAAACAGTTTGGCCTGCAGCTTTGCGGATAGCGAAACCCAAGAACGGCGAAATTCTAGCTATTCACGGTTCGGTAAAATTAAAACCGTAAATCGTGTAATGTTGGTCAATATGAATCCTACATTAAGTCCTAATAGATTATTTCTCCCACTTGAAGTTAACTTTCTTAGAAAAGGTCAAAACCTCTCTGCCAGATATTTTCCATTGTGTTTCAAAACGGGAAAACCTTAGGTCAAGACCAATTGCTCAGGGAAACTTGTATGGAATTAAAAAAAAACAAAGATGTTCCGGCTTTGATTTACCACATGCATTATAGGAAAGTATATAGATACATATTGGACACTTTTAAAACATCACAAAAGTGTTTAATTCTTCATACTCACTCGCGCCGAATATTCATCCATATTTAGATTACATAATTTCATATGTGAATTTAGTAGGCCTAATTGTTTGTTCACATTTGAAAAGTAAACATGATTTGAAACTTTAGTTTTATTTTAACAAAATGTGCCGTATTTAATATCATGCATGGGAGTAGGCGTTTTAAGTGAGCACGCCATTATACCATTTCACGGTTAATTCGGAGTAGGCATTTTCATAGGCATTTTCAATGAACAAATGTCATTACCCTTTCACATGGTTACAATTTACATTTACATACCATGATAATGTGAATAAAAATATTTACACCCTTAGTCTGCATGCTTATCAATTTCAATGAGAGAGAGAGAGAGAAAAAAAAAACGTATGACAATTTGGAGATGTCAATTAGCGGAATCAAGTTTATTTTACTTTCTCATCGATAGCAATGAAAAATCTATGACAGATGTGTAACAAATAGCTGAATCAATTTATTTATTAAATTCCCATCGATATCAATGAGAAAATCGCCCATGGTAAGTGATAAATGATAGATTCAATTTGTTACAAGACATTTATTTTGGCTTATTTTGCGAAACGAAACGAAACAGAACCCCCATTGGATTACACGCTTTATTCCGTCATGCATGCATACCGTGCTTAACGGAATAAAGCGTGTAATCCAATTGGAGGTCTGTTTCGTTTCGTACAACTGGTATGGACAAATAGGAAAATCAATTTGTTTCTAATCTTAAATCATATTCTCATTCATATCAATGAGAAAATTGCGATTGGTATGTGGGAAATTGCCAGTAATTTAGTTCTCATGGCTTATGAGAAAGAAATATGAGAAATTGTAATTTACATAATTATGTCCATTTCTAATTCGTGTTCGTTTTCTCATGGATTACTTTGCCTAGTGGAATGATCCAATACCGAGTCCAAAAGGTAGCTTTCTTATTGCTAAGGAGATACCTCTTCATTAATGCTGGATGAGAGTGAATGAAATGTTGGGTTATGTGATTCTCTTTGACGATAGGGAGTTATGTGATTACACTTTCCTGGTTATTAAGCCAGGCACCTTGTAATTAACACAATCAGCCCCATGACATTATCCATGTGAGTTTTGTATTTTCCCATGAAACTAAAGTTTGAAATAATGTTGACAACTTCATAGTCTTTCTGAATTGCTGTTTTATCCCAACCAAACAATGTAGGATTGTGGGTTTCATCTTAACCATCTGGTGGTGAAATTATTCTCCTTAGTTCTGAATTTGGGAAAATAAACTATAACACGATGAAAATATCAAGTTGTGATGTTAAAAATATTTATTAATCACTTTTGTAATGTATTCTATGATACTCTATCTCATCACTTTTAAAGTAATTCGGATTGCAAATGCAGTGGGTTTTTAATGTTTTTAACCAATATGTCAATCTTTCCACACACATCGTCGCCCACATCATATACTATCTTATCTGAAAAAATGCCGTTTTCGAGAAAATCGCCATTGGAAATAAGAAATGTCATGTTGTACTATGGAATTAAAACATGACAATTTACTTTTTAATTTTGCATTATGAAGAAAACATTCTGCAATTTAAGTTTAACCTGCTGAGTTTTGAAAGTGCAATTGTATCCTGATTAACGCTACAAAGTACGTCTGTATGTGAAATGCAAAAAAGTCGTATTTGCACAACGACGCTAATTCACCGTTATATTTCAATGCGTTCAGATAGGATCTGTATGTGAAACACGTTCATGTTCACGCATGATGCAGATACGACGCGCATAAATCGTATTGTTGTGAAAAGCGTAAAAAGCTTGTTTTGCGAACAGCGTTAATTATACAACTATTGAAATTACGTGTAAATGAAACATCGACAGTATGTGAAATCGATTCGCGATATGCAGTTTTGAGCTTATTGATAAAATTCTTAATTAATTCTCACTAATATTAGGTCACATTCAAGATTGTAACTTTGAGCATGTATAGCTATAACATTCTAAGTAGGCTACATATGCAAAATATCTCAAAAAGTTAAAAAATGTCAGATAAGACAGTATGTGGTGTGGGCGACGACATAATTGGCATGGGAATCTGACCAGAAGGACGAGGAAATATATGCAATATCACCCCCCCACAAATGTTCATTTAGATTTTATCTAAAAAAAATAATAAATACAACTAACAAAAATTAGCAAATAGTGGAATTTCCATTTGTCGTGGACTGAGTTGGGCACAATCTCTGTATCAACACATACGACTGAACAGTTCCTAACCGCACAGTATAGTTGAATATTCACGAAGTAAAAGTTTAAAATTAAATGAGTTTTTCTTGTTTGATCAATGTCACAAATAATCCACTAAGAAAAATGGTTAACATTTGGATTCGGCTTTTTGACAGTAAATTGGGGCCTATTCGGCTGCAAAATTAATTGTCCAATTTTGGACGATGTGGATACTGATTTTCTCACGGACTTTTCACATTCAATTTTCATACGGGTAGGCCTATAGGTAAGGAGACGATAACGGTGAAATATTTTTTTCTGGTTAGGACCAC